>KE156805.1:34553-49654 GCA_000411055.1 Leavenworthia alabamica
TGTAAAAAACCATGAAATTGAAATACGGTTCGTGGCTAATTCGTGGCTATTTGAATTTTTTTTACTAGTATATTTTTATGAATATAAGACCATATCATAATGGATAATTTAATATGTGCATTATTTAATCTCTAAAAAATCTTTACATTTTCTAGTCAACAACAAATTAAATTCTTTAAATTTCGAATTCCAAAATTGGTATAATTTCATTAACCAATTGCTGTAAGTTAATAGGCATCAAATTTTGTTAATATTTTAGAGATGACAAATATGTTTTTGTCTTCCTAGAGATGATCCTGACCATGATCATATTGCTATAGTTTAACATATGAGTATGACCAAACTATCATTTTTATAGATCAAAACAAAACAATATTATTTACTATTTTTTCTATCTATCATTTTCTTTTCTTAATTTATGTCCACGTGGCTTTAAATAACCAATTCTTCATTCAAAGCATATTCTATTTTTGTTTTTAGTTAATGGAGAATATAAAGTATAAACTACAAAACTTCCACATAACAAGTATATTCCCTAGCAACATTTGCAATCTGAAAAGCATATTCTCCTCAAACATATATCAATAAACAAATAAATAAATAAATTTGATAATAACAAATAGATTAAATAAATTATAAAGAAAAATAGATAAAATTGGTTTAACCAATATATATAAATATATTCTCATTTCGCATGGTATATTTTGTGAATATACACTCAATTTATGTATTTTTAAATCAAGTAGCATCTTCTCTTGTAATATTTGTTCCTTGATAAAACTTTATATTATACAATAAAAACTCTACATACTACTCAAAAAGCCATTTAATATTCTAAAATATCAACATAATTTCCAATATAAAATTTATAGTATATATAATTTCAGATAAATTATCATATAACACAATCGGGAGTACAAAAAAAACTATATTAATCTCAAATATATATTTCATCGTGTAGACTTCTAATATAAATAAATATTAAATAAAAACCTTTGTTTGTTTGTTGCCGAAGAAAAAGCAAGAAGCCATTAGATAGAGAGTCACAAGGTAAAGATTATTCACACGCAACAACGTATTCGTCTTATGGATTCATGTCGTCGTCTTTGTATCTTCTTCATGTAGAAACCTTACAAAGATCCATCAATAACCATGGATGAATCGGTAGCTTCATCTTCGTCTCATTATCTATCAATTTTCACAAATTTTCCTCTTATTTCATCTATCTTAGCTTTCACCATCGCACAACTCATCAAATTCTTCACATCCTGGTTCGTTTTAACAATACTATACATAGTAATCTATGTTCTTGTTTTGTTCAGATAAGGTTCTTTGATCGTGTAAGTATTGTGTGTGTGTGTGTAGGTATATAGAAAGGAGATGTGATCTGAAACGACTAGTTGGATCAGGAGGTATGCCTTCATCACATTCAGCAACAGTTACAGCTTTAGCTTTAGCTGTTGGTTTACAAGAAGGCTTTGGAGGATCACATTTCGCCATCGCTGTTACTCTCACTGCCATTGTATGCTTTTGCTTAATCACTTGAGGAGATGATTAAATAAATTTAAAAGAGAATTATTTGTGTTTTGTTGTTAGGTTATGTATGATGCAACTGGTGTAAGATTACATGCTGGAAGACAAGCTGAGGTTTTTTGAGTTTTTTCTTGTCAGAAGTTATGTGTTCTGTTTCATTGACTTTTTTGGTCTTTGTTTTGTTTTTTTCAGGTTCTTAATCAGATTGTGTATGAACTTCCTGCAGAACATCCTTTGTCTGAAAGTAGACCTTTACGAGAACTTCTAGGTCATACTCCTCCACAAGTAAGTTATAATAAGTACATGGCCGTATCTAAGCTAAGGAGGATGAAACAACCTTTTAAATCACTTTGGTAGCATAATATATGTTGGTGTTGTTGTTGATTAGGTTATTGCTGGTTGTATGCTTGGAATTTTCACAGCATTTGTTGGGTACTTAGTTACTTTGATAGCTAAGTAGCTTATGGTTCAGCAAAAGCTCCACTTCCTTGTTATGTCAAAAGCCAATTGGTATAAGTAGAAGAAACAGCAATGATATGTGAATGGACTTTGGAGGACTCTGCTCAGCTCTTCTTATCATTTGCTAAACTTATTATAGGTTTGGTTTTGTTAGGAAAAATTGAAACTGAAGTTGGTTAAAGAGATATCAGTTTGTGCCTTGAAATATAATGTATATGATCTGTTTAGATTCAGATGGAATTATACTTTGAAACTCATCTCTATCAATGAAGCTTCATCTTATTTCAATCTAACTTCAATGATATCAACATTGTTTCTACCACCCCAACTGTTCATTTTCAAATAATGTTTATATAATAATGTTCACATTTAATTTATTTCTTAATCATTAATCCAAAACAAATTTCACCTAATTAATTTTTTTTTTATCAAAATTAGAAAGCTTTAACAAAATAGGAAAATGTTAGTAAACAGAAGTATCAGAATAATGAATCCATAAGAAACCAAAAGACGGTCCACAAAACAGTAAGGGGACCTGTCATGGACCACGTGACTTTGTCAGTTAAACCCGGACCCGCTTTTCCCTAACCCGGACCGACAAAACCCATCTCTCACCGCTTCTTCCAATATCTTTAACCGTACACGTGTCATTCATCTAAATCTATAAAATACCTAAAAGTTACCGTTAAAAAAGAGTACAACTGTATCTTAAAAAAATACCGATCCTTGGGAACAGCATTATAAGGTTTTTAACTTTTTCACTAACACTTTACTTCTTCCTAGATTCCTCCTAATTGTTTGTGATTGTTCTCATTGCATAATTATCATCACTTTAATTTAATTAACAATATTTAATTATTTTAATGGTGATTATAGATAGCCTAGGTATCCGGATTAATCGAATTAAACGGATCAGTTTATTCGGTAATCGGGTTGTTCGGAAATTTTAAAATTCACCGAATAAACCGGAAAAAAAAATTCGGATTAATCGGTTCGGATCAAGGTTTAATCGGATTAGATCAATACAAAAAAAATTTGGATTAATCGGATCAAAAAATTTATTTAATCGATTTATTCTATTAAAATTATATAATTTTACTTAAAAAATTGAATTTTAATCCAAATAATCCGAACAACTCGAATAAATTGATTAGTTTAAACCGATCCGATCCAAAATCTGAATTATAAATAAAATTGGACCGATTAACATATTCACCTATATCCGATTAATCCGAATTCGATTTATTTCGGATTTTACCGATCCGATCTGAACAACCCGATCCGTTTGCCCATAAGCATATGATTAAATATTTTTTGACAGCATCTTCTTCACAAAACCAGATCTGAGCACTATTAAATAATAAAAAAACAAACACAATATTAATTAAAATAAAAACAAAATATACTATACTTAAGAAAAACAACACATCTGACATTAATGTGTAACTTATATATCTCTCACTTCATCATCAAGTGGGTTCTAAGAGAGTGACGACTCTTTGATTACTTCGCCACATCTTCCCCTCACTTCGATTATTATTATCCTTTTCATTAAATCCTTCGACGTCATCTCATTTTCTCATATGGATAAAAGCTTTTGATTATACAAAATAAATCTCTGTTTAGTTTCTTTACAAAGAAATGAGATCTGGTGTAGAAGATAACAACAACAACAAAGGTTGGGTTGGACCAGTGACGCCGGAGATTTCAAACGGAAATGTAAACGTTGGTTTTGAGTTTCAGAAAGGTTCAAACCGGACACCAAACCATCACCGGTCTACTATGGGAAAACCAGCACCGTCGAAATGGGACGATGCTCAAAAATGGCTCTCCGGCGTAGGTTTTACTCGCGGTGGTGGTGGTGGTGAGAAGAGTCATCATTCAAGAAGTTGTAAACCGAGAAACTCAAACGCTGATGATCTTAGACTTATAGCTTCAGCTTCACAAAGAGAAAGAGAAGGAGAGAATCAGTACGTTGAGTACGATGAAGACGAGACGGCGACAGGAAGGTTAGAGGTGGAGACGAAGAACGTTGACTGTGGAGATTGGAGAAAAGAGAGTATTAATCCAACGGCTGTGATTCGATCGGTATGTGTTAGAGATATGGGAACTGAGATGACTCCGATTGGTAGCCAAGAGCCTTCTAGAACAGCTACGCCTGTGAGAGCTACAACGCCGGTTGGGAGAAGTCCTGTGACATCACCGGTGAGAGCTTCGCAACGCAGCGAGGTGGTGACGGAGACGGTGATAGTGCCGGAGACTAGAAGTGTAGCGAGTAATAATGAGAACTTTGGTGAGAATAATAAAAAGGCGATGAATGCTATGGAAGCTCGAGCCATGGCTTGGGATGAAGCAGAACGAGCTAAATTTATGGCTAGGTGATTAACGTTAATTAATTAATTAATTAAATAGGTGGTTTAGTCATAATTAGTGTTAATTTGAGTAGTGGTTTAGTCATAATTAGTGTTAATTTGATTAGGTATAAGAGAGAGGAGGTGAAAATACAAGCTTGGGAGAATCACGAAAAGAGAAAAGCAGAAATGGAGATGAAGAAAATGGAGGTAATATGTTATTTATTCATTAACCAATAAATTTATTTATACAAACCGGTTTTGATTTGGGTTGGATTCATATTAGAAATTTTGGATTAGGTTTTGGTTTTGTGTTCAAAAGGCTTGAGAAAAATGTGTCGATGTGTTTGTGTAGGTGAAGGCAGAGAGGATGAAAGCAAGGGCAGAGGAGAAGCTGGCGAATAAGTTGGCGGCGACGAAAAGGATAGCGGAGGAGAGAAGAGCAAATGCGGAGGCGAAGCTTAACGAAAAGGCGGTGAAGACATCGGAAAAGGCTGATTACATAAGGAGGAGTGGTCACTTGCCTTCTTCTTTCTCTTTCTCCTTTAAGTTTCCCTCTTGTTGTCAATAATTGTTTATTTTAATTTTTTTTATCTCTTTTATAATGTAATCGAAAAAGATAAAATATTAAACGGTTTTGTTTAGCCATTGGCACTCAGTGTTAGGCACGGTCCCACGAGTCTACTGACCAATGTGCAGTCAGTTACTGAAATAGTGAAAACTACGTCGTTTGGTTGGCAGTGTTAGGGCTCTTTTAGCAAAACATATTATCAATTAGAAAACTTTAGGGGCTATATTTAGAAAAATGAATAAAATAGAGGGGGGAAAAGAAAATAAATTGATCTAAACAGACCTAAGATTTGATAATTGTAGTTTACGATTTCGTCCTTTAGCTCTCCTCGACTCGAGAGACGACGACGCCTTTCTCCTCCCTCTCTTCATCATCGTTCGTTCCTTCTCGACGGTTAAGCGATATCTTCAATCGGAACTTCGCCACTCTTTTTTTTTCAATCCAATTCACTTTATCAGTCTGAGCTTCCTTCTCGTTTCGTCGTCTCTTTAGACCTATTTACCGACCTCGCTATCGATTTCTAGGGTTTCGTGATTCAGATTCATAAGTTCTGTTTCATTTTCAAGCGATTGGATCACCGAGTAGCTGTTTGTTCCGTGCGTAAGTCAATTTCTGATATCTCTGTGATTCTAATTCTGAACTCGGCTAGTCACTTTGTTATATATATTCAATTTAGCTAGAAGCTGATTTGGGAGTTCGTGAACATAGGATTTGGGGTTTTATTTGCCCTTTATCTTACTTAAGTTTAGATTGAAACTTTCTTTATGGCGGCTGAGAGGAATATTAGATATCCTGACCATGAATTGAGAGAACATGAATCGAATTCTAGATTTTCCAGGCAGGATAATGCTTACTCTAATGAGGATTATGGCCATGTTAGGAACGGTGCTCGTGATAATGAAAAGAGTCGGGTTAGTAATCTAAGACATGGTGATAGCGGTAGGATTAGGTCCGGAGCTAAACATAGAGATAATCAAGAGAAGGAAATGGTTAATAGTGCGTGTCGGTTATCGAAGAGCAGTTCTGGTAGTAGGGAAGTGTTTGTTGATCGTGGTCCTAAAAGATGCGGTTTTTCAGCTAGGTCTTTGGATAGGGAACCCGGTGAGCTTTCTAGTGAAAGTGGCTCAGATGATTTAATTGAGTCTGAATCGATTGTGAAAGATAATGGAGTTGTGAAAAAGGTAGAGAATAGAGCACAAAGCCCTGTAGAAAAGAAGAGAAAGTTTTCACCAATAGTATGGGATAGAGATGACCATGTCAGAAGTAATTTGAGCAGAAATGAAAAACCTGTGGAAGTCAACCCTCTTCCTCCCCCACCACCATTGATTACGAGGTCAAGCCAGTCACCTACTGTCAATCGTGATGACAATTCTCATTTTTCTCCTGGAAAGAGTAACATGCATCAAGATCCTGTGGAAGTTAGTCCTCTAGCTGTTTCTGTGCCCACTTTGTCATCTCCGGTAGAGATATCAAATGCTGGTCAGGATGACAAACAAGAGGATGCAATACACCTGGAAGAGGAGGAAACCATGCCAACAAGGCATATATCATCCTCTAGATGGGCTGCTGGCAACAGTTCTCCAGTTGACGAAGGTGAGATAGTAGAAGAAAGAGGAGCTAATAAAAGGAGGAAGAAACCACTTCCTATGCAGGGGAAATTGCGCAATAAGTCTCTAACACCTGAGGTGGGGGAGATTGTGAGAGAAGGGTATAGATCATCTTGTTCTGATGAAAGAGGAAACCATTCTTCACCGGGCAGCAGAGATAATTTTGAGGAAAAAGATGATGTTAGGGGTGACCAGATGGAAATAGATGAGGAGGAACGCAGAAGAGGAAACACTAGTGACAGCCTAAGTGAAACAGATTCGGATGACGAATATGTTCGACATGAGACACCTGAACCTACTGGTACTCCAATGAGAAGTATAAACATGCTCCAGGGTTGTAGAACTGTTGATGAGTTTGAGAGATTAAATAAGATAGATGAAGGTACTTATGGTGTTGTTTATAGAGCAAAGGATAAGAAGACAGGTGAAATTGTGGCCTTGAAGAAGGTGAAGATGGAAAAAGAAAGAGAAGGTTTTCCATTGACTTCTCTAAGGGAAATTAACATACTTCTTTCTTTTCATCATCCATCAATAGTGGATGTTAAAGAGGTGGTTGTGGGTAGTAGTCTTGATAGCATTTTTATGGTGATGGAATACATGGAACATGATCTTAAAGCATTAATGGAGACAATGAAGCAGCGTTTCAGTCAAAGTGAAGTTAAATGCTTAATGCTTCAACTTTTAGAGGGCGTCAAGTATCTTCATGACAACTGGGTGCTTCATCGAGATTTGAAAACATCTAACCTGCTTCTAAACAATCGCGGTGAATTGAAGATATGTGACTTTGGTTTGGCTCGGCAATATGGTAGCCCGCTAAAGCCGTATACTCATCTTGTTGTTACGCTTTGGTACAGGTAAACTGTGTTTTAACCCTATTCTAGTTTGAACAACAATCTGTGGTTTCTGTATTTACAATTATAACTTTAATTCTCGTGGCCTGAATTTTTTAGCATAATTCTAGGTGCCACTTCTCCTTTCTGGTATAGCTGTACATCACTGTTCTCCCTTTTCTATACCGGCACATTAGGATCAATAATTTTAAAAGTCCTTTTTCTAAATGACGTTTGTTGGTATCTGATTTTCGTCTATGGCACCATGAACTTAGTGTTGTGCTGATTTGGATCTTTATCTTTCTTCTTTGAGAGTAGTCTTCAAAATATGCCATCTTAGCTATTGAATACTTAAGGCTTTTGCAGTTTAGTTTTTTCTTGGGCACATCGTAGATTTGCCCACTATAAGCTGGGGACACTAGGACATATTTGTACTTCAACTTTCTTGACTTTTTCTTCCTTTTGTTGACTGTCACTTTCTTCTTGTTTTAGACATAATCACTTCCTCCAGGACCAGGCCCAATGACTGCATTTGTTTTTCCAGGGCACCTGAACTTCTCTTGGGAGCAAAACAATATTCAACAGCAATTGACATGTGGTCACTGGGTTGTATCATGGCTGAACTATTATCAAAGGCTCCATTGTTTAATGGGAAAACGGAGTTTGATCAACTTGACAAGGTATTTGAAATATTTGTTTTGACTTGAATCTCCTGCCATCCTAAGATCACATACAGCTTATTAATTACAGCTGCTCTCAATTTACAGATTTTCAGAATCCTTGGTACTCCCAATGAACTAATTTGGCCTGGGTTCTCCAAGCTGCCTGGAGTCAAGGTCAACTTTGTCAAGCATCAGTAAGTGTTACTATTCCTTGTAATTTTCAGTTTTTATGCAAGCATGCCCTTTGTGTGGATGTGCTTAATATTGTTCCCAGGCTTTCTAGCTTTAGGTAATGTGGTTTGTCTTTCTGTCTCATTAATGATTTTTTTCAACTTTTTATAGTTATGTCGTTCTTCTCACCGCTGCCCTTTTTTTAGGTATAACCTATTACGTAAGAAATTCCCAGCCACTTCATTCACTGGTGCACCGGTTCTGTCTGATGCTGGATTTGACTTGCTTAACAAGCTCCTGACGTACGATCCTGAGAGGGTAATAGAAAATTTATATATATTGATTGCATTTGAATTCAGTATGGATCTTGATTGTTCCATGGCTTTTGGATCTGTGGGATTTCTTTTATAGAGAATAACGGTTGATGCTGCTCTTAAGCATGAATGGTTTCGTGAAGTCCCTCTACCAAAATCCAAAGATTTCATGCCAACTTTCCCTGCTCAACATGCCCAAGACAGGTACTGAGATCTGTCTAAACTGAAACGATAACTGGTTTGACTTCAAATCTCTCTCTAACCTTTTTTGTATGCCTAGGCGTGGGAGGAGAATGGTCAAGAGCCCTGATCCTTTGGAAGAACAACGTAGAAAGGAATTAACACAAACTGAACTCGGGTCAGGGGGTCTGTTTGGCTGAAGATATCAGTTGGAACATACCTTGGAATTACAACATTTTAGGCGAGAGGTTGGAACATTTGTATCTCAGAATATCATTCATGCTTTCTTTACTCATTTTGAGGATCCATGGTGACTTGTGAAGATTATTTTTCCTCCTTTAGCCAGCGAGAGTCATTGCAGGGTTTAATTTGTTCACAAGCTAGGCTGGTCAGTTAATAGTGCAATGGCTTTTTGAAAGTGCTTGTTATGCAAGGTGTGGCATAATACTAAAAACTCATTTACTACTACTGAAACTTATGCATGCAACATAGTGTTATTGAATAGAGATCCCTTTTTTTTACTACTATGAGGAAGAACCTATTCTTTACCCCGAAAAGTGTCTTTGTCTAATACCTATTTTATTGTATAATATTGACATTGTGTTTGCAAGAGGTGTTGAAGTGGAGGTGACACTCTTCTTGTCTTGCAAAAGAGTTGACGCAGTTGCTGATGAATCTTCACAAGGTAATGTAGTCCTGATGCTTGTAGTGTTGAAATTTAGTCTTATTTTGTATTACTCTAAAATCCTGTATATATTGATCTCCGGGACCAGTCGGTTGTTCAGTAAATGCTCAAATGACTCGTGTAGGAAGCTTTCTTTAAATCAGCCATCTATCATGACATTAGAAATGACGTTGGAAGCAAGTGCTGAGTCACAATCCAGGTCATTATTGGTCAAGAGATTGAATGACAAATCAGGTATACATATTTACCAGAGTGGTGTTTTGGTGGTGTTGAACTACAGGACTCTCATGCCCTTTTCATCGAAGACCAAACCTGATATGAAAACCTTGATACCAATTTCGTAAGCAAGTCTTTGCAAAAAAAAAAAAAAACACTACAGATGTGATCAGTTTCCAATTGCTCTTAAAGAATTGGTCCATTGTATGTACCAATTCCATATTCGAAAATCGAAATGCTCAATAAATAAAAAAAGTCAGTGTGATCATAAGAGTAAAAATAATGTTCTTCCAATAGCCATTTATACAAAAAACATTGCGCGAGAAACAAATCAAGCCTCATCAATACTGTTTTGTACAAGTCTTTCGAAGAGACGGTCATGTCAAATATGTTCTATTAAATAAAAAAAAAGTAATGGGGCTTTTGATTTTCTCATTCAGGACTGAAAACTACAGTTTTACCAAGTACAAAAGTAACTAAAGAGAGCTCAATGAAGAATATTGTGTTTATCAAATGCCTGTCTACTGTCCAACCAAATATCGTTATTCCTCCTGGATTCATCTGCAAATACAACACTGCAACAACCATCTCTAATCTCAGCTAATCATCATACCATGTTTTGATGGAAAACACAAAAACTCGAAAACAAATCCTTACCGAAAGCTTGTCTTTTGTGATATGAAGACATTGACATATATGAAGGAAACTGGTTCATAGCAGGCATCCTCATATTGTGGTAATCTACTGATTCTACATCACTTTCTGAATGAGAATTCATAAAGGACATGAGTGGATTCATACTCACATCCAAGTTAACTCCACTAGAAGCACTCCTTATCTGAGTTGAATCTGTTGTTGAACAAGACATTATAGCATGCCATTTACTCGCAACCGATGCTATAGCTTGAGCTCTGTGAGATATTTTTGTTGCTGCGTGTAAACACAGAATTATCCCAACAACTTGTACCACTGCTGAAACCTGAACATATATATCATTCTCTCAAGCTTTTAACCTCACCAAAAAAACAAGAACATAAACCAACTAAAGATCAAGGTTTTTGGACTTACAGCAAAATCACCACCATTTACATATGTTATACGTCCACTATACGCAGTAGTCTGAAAAAGCGTAGTAAACTGACTAGCTGTGACAACCACAAACTGTAGAAGCAGAAAGATACGAAACCTATGGCTTATTTTGGATAGATAATGACGCAAACGAACATGTTCGCAGATGAAAAGAGAGATATCAGACTCTGCATCTAAGAGCTTTGCATAATCTTCACAGTGAATGACTTGCAAATTACATACTAAATGAAACATAGCAGTAGCAGCTAGAAATATAGTGCTTAAATAAGTCCATGATAAGATCATAGATAAGAGAATCACAATAGATAGCCATGGCTGATCATGTGGCACATATAACATTCTAATGATCTCTCTAATAGCTTTCATTACAAAACATGGCACTGACCAAAATGCAAGTAGTCTCACTGAGTTCTGCAATAACAGTAACAACAAATATGATCATCATCATCATCATTATTACAGAGTTCAATCTAAAAATCCAAGATAAGTACAACGAATCACTAACCAAGATTTGTTGAATGTATTGACCTTTAAGTCGTTCCATTCGACCACTAAGTTGATCAACAAACAAAAACTTTCTAATTCCATGTTTTCTCAAATTATGAGAAACACAAAGTAAAGAGACAGCAGCCAAACAAGCTTGTGAAATCACTATATTAAGCTCGAAGCTCTTAAATTGGTATCTCTCACACCCTAAACAATGACCTAACTCAAGCACTGTTACCGGAAGAACCAAACCGATCGTTAAAAACACGATCCAAGACAATACAAGGCTCCGTGTTGACGATTGATTAAACCCAAGGAGAGTCAGAAAAGTCTCTAGCCATTTTAGCGTTAAAGTGAGGTCATCGTCTTCGTCGTTTTCCAGCGGAGGTTGATCTTGCTCATGATTTAAATCGAGTAACAATGGTGTTTCAACGGTAGGTGATTGTTGTTGCTCAGTCTCCATTCGAAGCTCGTCAATGGCGGTTTCGATCTAATTTAAAAATCGACATCTATTGAGCAGAATCAAATCGACGGTTGTTATTAATTTTTTTTTTTTTTTTTGAAGTAATTGGGAACTGAACAAAATAAATAAAATATTAATCCATGAATCAAGGGATTGTCATTTACTAAGCGGTGTGATTTGGTGAGAATTTTTTTTAATAAAATAATTAATTTCTCAGTTGCGTAATTTAAACCGTTAGATTACAAATTAAATGTTTGTTAGGTTGAAGTTTAACGGTTGATGTTGGATGAAGATATTATAGAGTGAAACTAATAATATCATCTGATTTTTTATTTATAACTTTCTTCGTTTAAGAAGATTTTGTTGTTAGAAGTGAGAAACCTAACTAATAATTTTGACACTCAATGAATTATTTCTTTATCGTATCTTTATAATTGATCATAATTTTATTTAGTTTTGGGTTTCAGGTAAAATTTCATTTAAAATTAAAGTTTATACACGTATGATGTTATAGTTAATCATAAATTTTTATATTATTTTGGGTTTTAGATAAAATCAATTTAATATTAAAAAAAATCAGTAACTACTAAAATTCAAATAAATAAAAGATATAATTACACTAAATCTCATGTACAAAATTAATAAGATACTAAATAGGATTAAATGGATGATTAGTAAACCTAAGGTAATTTTGAATATGAAATGAGTTGTTTGAGTATAAAAATGATTATGTAGACATTGTTATTAATTGGCTGGTATGATCAATAGTAATATGTGTTGTAAAATATATCACATTTATTCTTTCGGATCTCTTATTTTATTATTTTATTATGTATCTTAGTTAAAAATATTTTTTATTTCTTATTTTAAAAATATTTTAGAGTATAAAATATTATTTTGCTAAAATTTTCTAAATGATGCGTATATCTGAATAAAGCTTCAAAATTTTGTAATTAACATTAATGACATTTTGATTTATTAATTATTTTAAATAATTAAATTATCATATAGTTGTACATGATACAACCAATAAAAATAATAACTGTTCACAATATTATATACACAATCAAAAATTTAATGCATAGATTTGCACCAACAAAAGAAGAATTTTTACAAAACCATTTGACATGTTTTTGATATGGCTTTTGGTAAATTGTGGCTAAAATTATTATCTTAAAATATATATTAATTTGTACAATTTCTGTACATATATCCATTCGCAAGAAAAAATAATTAATTTGGATATAAAAGCTAATATAAATCCAATTGAAATCTTATTTAAATGCAATATAAGAAAATTATTACTAAAAAATCATTTAAAGAAAGTCATAAATTTCTAAGTTTAAGGCCATAAATCTTTTACCATTCTTTTTGACAAAACTAGCGATCTCATTCCTCGGACGAACTGTTATTAAATTGGAGAAACTTGTATGTATTTAGTGGCGATCAGAATTTATAACCAAAAGTGTCATATATTACAAAAGATATATATTATAAATAAACATTTGAAAGATAAAATTTGAAATTGTATAATTATTTTTAAAAATTTAAATTAACATATTTATTGCATCTACAATCCAAGATTAAAGTACAAATTATGATTTTATTCATGTAGTGAAGTAACTTAAATATTAAATTTACATCTAAACAGAAAATTTCATTTATATAATATTTATTTATGTTTAATATATTTTTAAATTTTCATAATATAAAAATTATCTAAATATTTATCATATTATTTTTTGTATATTTACTTTTTAAATCAAAACTAAATTAATTTTAAATATATATATAGATATGATATATTAATTTAGTATCTATTAAATATATATATCATTTATCTTTTTTAAAATAGTTCATTTATTCAATAAATATATTTAGATTTAGTTTTCAATTTAAAAAATTAACTAGATTTATTCAATTAGTTACTTATAAACTAATATTTAAATCAAAAATAANAAAAATAAAGTTTTAGTTAGAGTTAAATTCGATAAAAGTTTTTTTTTAATGTTAAAGTCTATAGATGATACTTTCGGATCAGATTTAGATTTTAGGTGAAATCCGATCGAGTATCCAAAAATTAATGACCTAACTTAAATAATTTTAGTTTTTGATATCAAATAATTGGATAAAATTCGAGTTTAAGATAAATGATAGGTTAATCGAGTTTTTTTGGATTTAAAAAATTTGGGTATAAAAGTTGATAAAATTAGATTTATAAAACTTATGATGTTTGTACCTACGGGTTTTGAATAAGATATGAGTTTTACATAAAAATCGATTAGATATTCAAAAAATTAGTAATTTAACTTGATTAATTTTAATTTTTGGTTTTGAATAATCAGATAAAATTTGAGTTTAGGATTAGTATAATCAAGTTTTTTAGATTTATAAAAATAGATAATTAGTTTAAAAATATATTTTTAGAAATAAATAAAGTTTATGTCTTATTTAAGTTTTATATATACTTTTGGGTATTTAAGATATGAAAAAATAAGAAATTTTGGATATATATTTATTTTAAGTTTTCGTCGGATTTGAGATTTTAAACTTGAACTATCCCCAATCCGATTCAAAAAACTAAGATTGTAGATCAAAACCCNAATTATACTACTTTATTAAAATATCATAAGTATTAAATTAACATATTAACAAAAAAATTATTTAAATAATTTTTATTTATGTTTAATATATTTCTAAGTCTGTACTAATAAAAAATAATATCCAAATACTGATTATATTTTTTTCCATATTTAATAAATTAATTTTAAAATATATATGATATATTTATTTAATATTAAATATTTATAAATCCACAATTTTTTCATACTGATTGTTATTTAACTAAACTACATAAATAAAATTTATTTATAAGTAATAAATAAATAAAAATATTAATTTATAAGCTACTCAAGTTACGTTAGAAAAATAAAGTAAAAAGCCTTAGGAAAGCTTTGGAGGCCGAATGAAAAGCCCAATCAAAGAGCTCCAGAACCTGTTTTGGATCCAATCTACGTATTGCTAATAAGGCTTTTTAGCTTAATAACGTGTATTCCGCAATATTTTATTGGCCCATTTTATGGCTCCATTCAGTGGACTTTTAATATTATAGGCCCGAAACTTAGGTTTATTAACGTGAAATCCGATTATAATATATGCCCATTTTATGGCTCACTTAAGTGGGTATTAAAATTTCACAGGTCAAAGGTTTTTGCTAACGTGTACTTTGACTCTCCAAATATCTTAATGGACAATGTAATGGATAAATTAAGTGAGCTTTAAATATAACAGGCCCATTTGACCTGTTTCTTTAATTTACTTTTCAATAATGATTAAAGCAAAATAGTATTACTTTTTGGCTACATGTGTTAAAGAGTAAAAAAAATAGAAAGAAAATCCGACGCGCTTAATTATTAAAATATTTTAAAAACAGCATTTTTTCAAAGGGGTTAACCTTCAAATTTAGAGCGCGTGGCGTTAACTC
>KE156806.1:0-28365 GCA_000411055.1 Leavenworthia alabamica
AAATTCCAAACCGAGCATTGTCTAGTCCCATTAGAAACTGATGCACCCTTATTTTTTCACACTGCTGCGCATATTTCACCATGGAAGCACATGATCCATGGCCACAACAACAATTAAAACCAGCATCCAAGTCTGCTAAATCATCCTACAATACTTTAAGTTTTCCAAAGTATGCTTCAACTGATTGACCATCTTGTTTGCAGGCCGCTAGATCGGCTCTCAATTGATGATCTCTAGTTCCATCGCTTACAGAGAAACGTCTCTGTAATCCATCCCACATGAGCTTTGCGCTATCAACTAATGAGACAGAAGGTCGCAGTTTCGGTTCAATATTGCTGTAGATCCAACCTATGATCATCGAGTTGACCATATCCCATTGTTCGGCTTCAACCGTTTCAGCAGATGGTCTTGGTAAAGATCCATCGAGAAAACCCACTTTTCTCTTTGCACGAAGTGAATTCAACATCAACTTCGCCCATCGTTCATAGTTATTACCATTCAGTAGAATTGGCGTCTGTGCTTGACTTGTATTGTCAGAGGCACGTAAGTAATATGGAGACATCAAAGGTGAATTCAAAAGCTCATGGTTTCGATCAGCCATTGTCAACCAGAAGAAAAAAAAAAAATTTCGTGAAGAGTTTTAAAATTTGATCAAGATCGGCTCTGATACCATGTTAAATAGAGTGAAAACCCTTGATCGTTATTAAGATATACATCAGTTTATATACACAACAAAGGAGAGTAACTCCTGTTCCGATTCTATCGGCACTAAATACATGATATAGATGATATGTACATTCAGTTGATAACTATCAAAGAATATTCCCGATAATCCCGAGCTTCTCTCGCCAATAAAAACTAAAGTTGACTTTTAAAAAGAGAGACCAATCTTTTATTCTTTGTCTTCATATAACACAATCTAATCTCTTCTTCACACGTAAGATTGTTCGAAGCTATCATCTTACCAACTCTACTGTTGTCTATTCTGCTTTCAACATCTCAATAATTCCTTACATTTTATTTTCAAACAAAAAAAACTATAGTCTATGATATTTTATCTAATATATCTCAAATATGACCATAATTTAGAAATGAACTAAACAATATTTATGTTATTTTGTACAAGTAACATTTCATAACAAATAAGTATATAATATCTACAAAATATACTTTCTCTCGATGTTATATATCGTAGCTTTTTTATATTTTGTTTAACCGACAAAAAGATAATATAAAATATTAAAATCAAAAATCAAAAACACAAATGTCATAATTAAAGGGTACTAGTGCTGGTGAGTGGTAAAACCAAAGTGAAAAAAGTAAGCACTAAACAACAATAATTAAACATTAATCAGATACCTAATTAATGTTAATTATCAACAAAAGTAAGTAAAAAAAAATATAAATTAATAAAACTCTTTAACATATAATAATTTATTATTTGGCACGTTCTTGGATAATATCAAAACCCATCTCTGTCGGATCTGTAGCTTGAAGCTCATAATGAATCCCTTCCAACACTCTTCTCAGCCCTTGCTTCGACGTCGCATATAATATCTTCGCCCTTATCCTCGACTTCTCCGGTGACCTAACAAAATTTACCATTTTACCCTTTAACTCATAATACAACTGTTTTGTTAAAATACCTATTTTACCCTTAGTAGTTACTATAATTAAAGACTAGGAAGGAAGGGTATAAAGGTAAATAAACCAAACCAGTAGATGAAGAAGATCTTGCTCTTATGACAATTATCAACGGTGACGAAGTCGAAGTCAAAGACGGCGTAACGACAATCATCCACAGGTAAAGAAGCGGCGAGATCTTGATAGCTTTCACCGGCGTCACCGACTTTATCAACAGTAACTTTACGAGACTTTTCTTCGATCTTGTAAACTATGTATCTATACACTTTTTTCCATTTCATATCCATGAATGAGCTTGTACACTCGTCTGTAACACGCATCCCTGTCGTTGCCTGTACATGAACAATGATCATTCATTGGATTTCAAACTTTCAAATGAAAGAGAAAGAAAAAAAAGAATTTGGATTTACCATTTTGAAAGCCATCGCCATTGTTGTTGCTAAAGGTTAAAGTTTGATTCTTCTTCTTTCTTTTTGTTTCTCATGACTTTGAGGTCTTTATATAATAAAGTTATAATGCGTATACGTTCTACAGATGCGATCATTATTTTTATTTTATTATAAGATTATCCTTGGCACTGAACGTTTAACTTTTTTTTTCCTTAGTAGGGCATTTTTTATTTTTAATATAAAAGTCACTTTTATTATTTATTTATTTTGTCAACAAGTCTCCTAATCGTTCACGCAAGTTTTCCACCGTAATTTATTTCTTTTATCTACTTGTAATAATAATAATTTATTGTTATATCGAACTTTTTTTATTAACTAACTTTTGTTTATCATATTTTAATATTTAAAGTAAAAATTATCAACATTACTTTATGTTAAGATTTATAGTATAAAATTGAAAGAAAATTGTGTTGATCAAACAATTATAATTCAATCTATATGATTATTTCAAAGATAAAACTATCGGTAAAATATGATTTTTCGAAAAAATACAATTTTTCAATTGAATCGAACAAATACAATGATTCGTAACACCCATATATTTGCTATAAATACATAATCATTGCCCGTTTGCCACATATGAGAGCATAATTTTTTTACGAAATTCTTTTTGAGAGAAACAAAAATATTCACAAGTATTTGTTCTTTCAAATAATGTGTGATTCAAGCCGTCGTTTGAGTTCGACAGGACACCGGAATTTAACAGTACTGCCGTTCAGGTGAGGTAAGTCCGTTATATCTTGAGAGGTTATATTCCATCAACCGTTGGTAGCGAGCGGGAAATTGTTTCCTAAAGAAAACACGATTTTACCATGAGTTCGAATTTAAATATTTAATTATATTTTTATTATACTTGTTTCGCTCATAACTTTTGAGTCCAGTATCGTAATGGAGCGATTTTGATGTCTATGCGTAGATATCAAAAATATCTTGCTATGAAGATATATAACATATTATTTAAAATTTTATATCGAAAGATATTAAATTTACAAGTTAAGATGAAATTGTTATTAATAATTTTGTTTATGAAATTTGTTTTTCTTGTAACTTTTGATTCCAAAGTGTTAATTAAGTGAACTGGTGTTTATGTGTAGATATAAAAATTATCTTTCTAACAAATTATAAAACATATTTTTTAGATATATAAATAGAAATATATGAAAATTACAAAATTAAAAATATTTTATACCATATGTTTTAAATGTGAAACATCGGGAATAACACTTTACATAATTTACTCATAGAATTTATGTCTATATGTTTTGTTTCTGTTATGTTATTTATTTATTAATAAAAGTGTAATCTAAAAATTTAGAGAGAGATTTAATTATTACAATAAATCTAACCGTTACAAAATAAAATTCTCCTAAAACTGTTGGTAAGATATAATCTCAACAGTTACCCGAAACAGAAAATCCGACCAACACACAAAGTTGATTGCGTTACGGCGAGTTGATCGGATCCGACCCATAAATCGAAGTGTCTAATTCCAGTTTGTGAGCATATTTGAGTCTATTGACTGAATTATATATTTGATTTATAGAGGTCAAAACATTAAAAATACTATTTTATGAGGGTTAATATATTAAATAAACAAATTTAATATAAAATTCTAAAATAGATATACTAAATTTTAAAAATTTATGGGCTACTACAATTCCTAGCAACACACATAATTCAAACTTTGATAATTTCATTTTATAGTCCAATCTTCTATAACTCCATTATACATATATGTTTATAAAAAGAAGAAAAAAGTATAATAAGTAATTGTTCAATCTATATATTTGTAACGTTTTAAACAAATAATGAGAACTCTAATTAGTTTCACCAATTTGATGAGAAGTAAAATCGAGTTTAGAGAAAAAGCAAACAAAGCATAAAATAAAAGATTAGTTCACTTTAGCATATTTCTAAAATATTACAATAAATTTGTTTTATAAAGATGTTAATTATGCATTGAAAAACATTCTCTTTACCACTATGACTAGTGGATCAATGGTTATATATATGCATTTAATTATATACATAAAAGTAAATGTGATTTTATGAATAGGTCCCAAAGAATAATTAAAAGTGGATCTCAAAGTAACCCACAATTTCTTTGATTTTTACAATATCGTGTTACTCAAAAACTCAAGTGACCCTTTACGTGAAAGCTAAGGATTGAGATATATATATCTTATTATTCCATTTTTGTTTTCCTTAATTTTGTGACTTATATTATTGATGTTACATAAATAAAGTTTTTCTTTTCTATAGTCCTTTCTATATAATATAGGTTTAAGAAGTTTTTTGATCTTGATTGTATAATAGATCCTTAAATATAACCCAAACATGATGGGGATGTAAAGAAAAGATAATTCCAAATACAAAACACTACAATCTAATGTTAGGTGAGAAAAAATATAAATGGGCACGTGAATGTCGACAAGCAATTCACATCCTATCCATTTTCAGGAGCATGTCCCAAGAGAATGAAGACTCTTCAAGAACTTAGATCTCTATTAGTAGATATAGTGTCAGGCCGGTTAGTTGGGAGGATAGGTTATTTAGACAATTATTTAGTACATCTACTAACTTATAGACATTTATTTAAGATTTTTTTTATTATTATGATATATTTAAATTAAAATTTTTAAAATATTTTTCAGACATATTTTAGATAGACAACAAAATTTGTTTAAAATATCTAAAATGACTGGACCTCACCTCAATAGTTTTTTAAATTCACTTATGAATGATGTAAAACTGACAAGTTTTGTTATTTTATGTTGTTTGGAACTAAGCCGGAATAAATTTTAGTCGAAATCAATGTGAATCAAAAACTTGTAGTGAACCGAAGTAAACCGAACCGGGGTTGGTTAATAGAATTGATACACGAAGGTGTTTCTATTATTCCCCTTTTACACTCTACTCTAATTTGTCCACGTCAGCATTATTTGACGATTGAAACAACGAGCTAATTTCAACCGTACGATGCTTAAACCCAAACCGATCAAGACCGTTCAAAAACGTCTCTTATCTCCTTCCCCGTCGTAGTCGCAGGTTCGCAGCCGGTAAAGCGCATGAAAGGATCTTCACGCTTTATACTTTCTTCTCTGATTCTATATCTTTCTCTCTCGGAGCTGGTAAGATTTTTCACCATTTGTGTTCTTCTCGTCTTTCTTCTGTTTACTTTTTAGGTTTTCTATATTCAGTAACTTCGTTTTTTTTTTTTTTNATATTTGCTTAATTTCAATTGAATTCAGTGTATGAGATTGGAGAAAGGATGATGATTTTAGGATTTGTAGGGATAACTCTGATCTAGGGCTTTTTTTGTTGGATATTTGGGTAATTGAAGTGATTGGAGATTTATGTTTTTGTAGCGGCGTTGAAAATCTAGAAAATGGGAGATGGCACTGAGGAGGTTGTTGTTAGGTCACATGAGGAAGAGAGGAAGAAGCTTCAAGTAGGGAAAAATGAGTTGGTCGGATCTGATGAAGCTAAGGTTGATATTGAAGATGAGGTTTTTGAGGAAGCTTTTGGTTCAGTGAATGATGAGCTTGAGGATGGTTTAAAACCCGATGATGAGATGCAAGAGGATTCAGTTTTAAAAGAAAGTTCCAAAGATGAGCATGAAGTGGAGGGTTTTGAAGAGGCAGTGAGTGATCTGGATGAAACAAGTATTAGTAATGAAGGAGGAGTTAAAGATTTAAAGGTTGAGTTTGATTCTGTGACTTCTGAAATGAATGGTGATAAGGTGAAAGCAGGTGCTCAAATTAGTAGTAATGGTTTGGATTTAGCAGTTGATGATGTGAATATGCAAAACGGAAATAGTACACACTCAGTTTTGGAGAATGGAAGTGTATCTCCTATGAGTAATGAACACAGTGAGAAGGCAGAAGTTATCTCAGAAAGTGTTGGACTTGAGGAACCATGGGATGATGGCATTGATGTCGAGAATTGGGAGGAAAGAGTTGATGCCATACAGACAGCACAAGAGCTTGAGGGAGATGTAGAAACAGATAAGAATCATGTTGAGAAGGGTTCGGTGTGTATAGACAATGAGTCTGAGGCAAAAAGAAATGGAGAGACTGGTGAGATTGATTCTACAAGTAGTATTGTTAAAATCGCTTCAGATGACAACTCCTTGAATGATAATATTATAGTAACAAGTGGAGTGAGCTCATCTCCATTGGAGAAGTCTAGTTCTGAGGAAAAGGGAGAGACTGAAGGTGACAGTAATGGTTTGAAACCAGAACATGACTTGGCTTCTTCGCCTAACTCAAATATGGAGTCTGCTGAAGTTTGCAGCAATAGTGGCTCCCCTGGGGTAACTTGTAGAGAACACAAGACAGTTCAAAATGCTAATGGAGGACATGACGAACATCAGAGTCCTCAACCTAACAAAGAACTTGAGATGCAGCAAAGCAGCAGAGTAAATTTAGATTCTGAGGTTACTAATAATTCACATGTGGAAAGAGAATCTGAGGTAATAGGTTCTGTTTCACCAGCAGAGTCTAGAAGTAATCCTACAGCATTACCACCTGCTCGTCCAGCAGGTCTAGGTCGTGCTGCTCCTCTTTTGGAACCTGCAGCACGTGTTCCTCAACAGTCTCGTGTCAATGGAAATGTATCTCATAATCAGCCTCAGCAAGCTGGGGACTCTACGACTGCAGAGATTGATGAGCATGATGAGACCCGTGAAAAGCTCCAGTTAATCAGGGTGAAATTTTTGAGGCTTGCGCATAGACTAGGACAAACTCCGCATAATGTAGTTGTTGCTCAGGTTTTATACAGGCTTGGATTGGCTGAACAGTTGAGAGGCAGAAATGGAAGCCGTGTTGGTGCATTTAGTTTTGATCGTGCCAGTGCCATGGCAGAAAAGCTTGAAACAGCTGGACAGGAACCACTTGATTTTTCTTGTACTATTATGGTGCTCGGTAAAAGTGGGGTTGGTAAAAGTGCAACGATCAATTCTATATTCGATGAATTGAAGTTTTGTACTGATGCGTTCCAGATGGGGACGAAGAGGGTTCAAGATGTTGAAGGTTTTGTTCAGGGAATTAAGGTAAGGGTGATTGACACTCCTGGTCTCTTACCGTCTTGGTCTGATCAAGCCAAGAATGAGAAGATTCTGAACTCTGTCAAAGCTTTCATCAAGAAAAGTCCACCTGACATTGTACTATATCTTGATAGGTTGGATATGCAAAGCAGAGATTCTGGTGACATGCCTCTCTTGCGCACCATTAGTGATGTTTTTGGACCATCAATATGGTTTAATGCCATTGTTGGTTTGACTCATGCTGCTGCTCTTCCACCAGATGGCCCAAATGGCACTGCTTCTAGCTATGACATGTTTGTAACACAACGTTCTCATGTGATCCAGCAAGCTATTCGCCAAGCAGCTGGAGATATGAGGCTTATGAATCCTGTTTCTTTAGTTGAGAATCACTCTGCTTGTAGGACTAATCGAGCAGGCCAGAGAGTATTACCTAATGGCCAAGTATGGAAACCTCATTTGCTGTTACTCTCATTTGCATCTAAGATCCTTGGAGAAGCAAATACTCTTCTGAAATTACAAGATAATATACCAGGGAGACCATTTCCAGCTCGGTCCAAGGCTCCACCATTACCAGTTCTCCTTTCATCACTTCTGCAATCAAGACCACAACCTAAGCTTCCTGATGATGATGAAGAGGAAGATGATCTTGAAGAATCATTGGATTCTGATGAAGAATCAGAGTATGATCTACTTCCTCCCTTCAAACGGTTAACTAAAGATCAAATGTCTAAGCTTAGTAAATCTCAGAAGAACCAGTATCTCGATGAAATGGAGTACAGGGAGAAACTATTTATGAAGAAGCAAATGAAAGAGGAAAGAAACAAACGTAAAATGTATAAGAAATTCACAGAAGAGATTAAAGATTTACCTAATGAGCATAATGAAAATGTAGAAGAAGAGAGTAATGGACCTGCATCAGTTCCAGTTCCCATGCCAGATTTATCTCTACCTGCATCTTTCGACTCTGACAACCCAACTCACCGTTACCGCTACCTCGATACCTCTAATCAATGGCTTGTTAGACCAGTCTTAGAAACTCATGGTTGGGACCATGATATTGGTTATGAAGGTGTGAACGCAGAACGGCTTTTCGTCATCAACAACAAAATACCAGTTTCTTTCTCAGGCCAAGTGACTAAGGACAAGAAAGATGCAAATATACAAATCGAAATGGCTAGTTCGGTTAAACATGGAGATGAAAAATCAACATCCCTAGGTTTTGACATGCAAACTATAGGAAAAGAACTAGCTTACACTATTAGAACCGAAACAAGACTTAACAATTTCAAGAACAACAAAGCTGGAGCTGGTTTATCTTTAACACTCTTGGGTGATTCAGTTTCAGCAGGGGTTAAAGTAGAAGACAAGTTAATTGCTAATAAATGGTTTAGAATGGTAATGTCTGGTGGAGCAATGACTAGTCATGGAGATATTGCTTATGGTGGTAGTTTAGAAGCTCAACTAAGAGATAAAGATTATCCACTTGGTCGATTCTTAACTACACTTGGACTTTCTGTTATGGATTGGCACGGTGATCTTGCGATCGGAGGGAATATACAGTCTCAGATTCCTGTTGGACGGTCATCTAATGTAATAGCTCGTGTTAGTGTGAACAATAGAGGAGCAGGACAAGTAAGTGTTCGTGTAAACAGCTCTGAACAACTTCAGTTAGCTATGGTTGCTATATTACCTCTATTCAAGAAACTACTTAGTTATTGTTCCCTGCAAACACATTAAGGACAATGATGAAAGAAACATTTAGGCTGTGATTACAAGAACATGTTAGAGCTGAGTCGAAAAGGTAAAAAAAAAAACTCTATATGTTTGTTCTGTTATATATATGCTTTGATCACTGATGTGGTTTGGTTTTGAGCAGGAGGTGTTCTATTAGCAAGAGACTAGTTGTTGGAGGTTTCATATGTCTTGAGATTAGCCAGAAACATAACACGATCCTTGTCTGATAGCATTATATGTAATTATAGTTGAGTTGTTGTTTTTTCTTCTATTTATAAATACTTGTGATCTCTGTTATGAATTTTTGTTCATGTCCCTCTTTGGATTTGTCTCTTCTAAATCAATTGTGCATTAGATGGTACTCTGTTTAAATGTTAGGCTTTGTGCATCATAAATGCTTGGTATATAAATAGAGCATATAATAATAGTCTTTTGACAAAATAAAAATAAAAATAATAGTTTATAAATTCTATCATGAATCAAAGTATAGACTTGTTGTAGTTGGTACAAATACAATACACATGATATAAACTTGTGGATCTAACATTAAAATAAACTTGGTAATGGTAGAGCAAATAAATGTAACTGGGCCTCAAAATAAATTGTAGAATAAAATACAATGGGCCTACAAATTTGGGCTATATAGCTTCACCAAATGACCACATAGAAAAAGACAAAACTTTACAAGAAAAGTATCAATAAAGAATAAACTTTTGCACCCTTTTTTCGTGGCTCGATAAAAATCCGACAAATCACATCCATTTCATTTTCTTCCTCAGAAAAAAATCATATAAACATTTTTGTCGTATAGCTAAAAATCTCAGTACTTTACCATATCCAATAGAAAATAAGTCTACTTCTCTTATCTATTTTATTAAATTAAAAGCTTGACTTTTCCACATTGCTTAGATACTTGATGATGATGTTTAAACTATATAATAGTAGTAGACTCCATGTAGCAATTTATAATATGATTGTAATAACATAATTCAAAATACCTAAAATTTTATTTTTATTATTATTCAATGGTAGCCAAACTCATACAGACAACAAAAGCAAAAAAAAAAAAAAACTCAGAAACAGAAACAAGAAAATATCAAAAGAAACAAACACAAAGCTACCATTATTAGATCACCATCATCAAACTCAGATCTGACCACAATCAGAGATCACAACAGGCTTTGAAGTCCTTCCAGAATCAGATCCAACCTTCTCAATGTTCTTAACAACATCTAAACCTTCAACAACTTGCCCAAACACAACATGTTTCCCATCGAGCCATGATGTTTTCTCAGTACAAATAAAAAACTGAGATCCATTTGTATTAGGTCCTGCATTAGCCATAGATAATATACCTGGACCTGTATGCTTCTTAATAAAATTCTCATCCTTAAACTTCATTCCATAGATCGATTCACCTCCAGTTCCATTCCCGGCAGTGAAATCTCCTCCTTGACACATGAACTTTGGAATCACTCTATGGAAACTTGATCCTTTGTAGTGTAATGGCTTACCGGATTTTCCAATTCCTTTTTCTCCGGTACATAGTGCTCGGAAATTCTCAGCTGTTTCTGGTGTTGTATCGGCGTAAAGCTCCATCACGATTCTACCAGCGGGAGATCCACCGACGGTCATATCGAAGAAAACTTTAGGGTTTGGCATTTTGTGGTTGAGAGAGAGATTAGGGGTTTTGATACTGTGTAGTAATGAAGGTGACGATGACGATGTAGTGGTTGATATAGAGGACTGTGAGCATATATTGATAAGGAAAGATATTTTTGACCGTTGATTTTGACACGTGGATGGATCTTAATAGGTTTGTGTTAACTGTGGTTGATATCGAATCTGACCATGGTTAAAAGTTGCGTGGATCCGACGCTGGTTTTTTTTTTTTTTTAACTTTAAAGGCGTGAATCGTGTAGATTGACTTGTAAAACGATGTCGTTAAGATAAACTAAAGGGGCCAGGAACATAAAGGCCCACGTTTATGACAAAATGCCCATTGGGCCAAATAAACCCGTTTATTTCACCATAAGGCCTGATACTCATTCTCTTACGCCTGTCTCTTCTCTATCTTGTATATTAAACCCAAGTTAAGTAATTGGGCCTAAACTAAGCTAAGCTTGGCCCATAAAATTTTTTATGATGTTTTAGTTTATGTAAATAGGCTGAAAGTTTAAATTGAAATTATTTTTTTTCTAGCAGAACACATATTCAAAAATTTTGTAGAACATGTAGCTAATCTGAATTGTAAAATTAGTGAAATAGAGAACATTTACAAAATTCTTAGAACATGTATAAAATTCCTAACGAATATTATAAAATATTTGAAACAAATTTAATTTATAATAAACATCAACAAAAAAAAATTTTAATCTGAACAAATTTTTTTAAAGTCATTGAGTTTCATTCTCATCCGACGAATTTTGTATTATTTATTTGAAACTTTAAGATTTATTTATTATCTTTACAAATTCCTATATGATTTTTTTATGTGCATTGATCTCGTTTACACATTATCAACAATCACTTTTTGGTAAGTTAGTCACTTATCCAAATACGACTCTAACATAAATACTTTTAATTGCAAAGTTTTTAAAAGATAATTAACCAAAAATGTAAAAGCATTAACATAAATAATAAAATCAAAATTTTAAAATTTATTATTATACATAGAGAATCTTATATATTATAACTTAAAAGTGAAGGTTGATAATAATGATGAAGATTATGTGATAGGCTTTTGGTCATACTTTAGTTTGAGACATATTTTCGCTAAAACCCTATGTAGTAAATCAAATTTAAGCAATGAAAGCGATTAATAAAACTCATAAAGACACTAGACTAATGAAACAAGCAATAAAACATTTTATTTAATTTGAAGTCAAAAGACTATTGATGGTTTAGTGGAAGTGTAACGTCACATGTTCTGGTATAGTGGTGCATGAGAAGAGGTTTAAGACATTTGATTTGGCTATCTATGTCATCAAAGTGCACTTATTTTTTCGGTCAACCACTCTTTCATAATTCTGCAGTTAAGCGTGTTTGGGCTGGAGTAGTATTAGGATGGGTGCCTACCGGGAAGTGATTGTCGGTATTGTGTAAGTGAGGCCAATACACAGGGAAAAATCATGTGGTGATTTGTGGGGACAGTAAACAAGTTCTTGAGTCTCAGAAAAATAATGCACCGACCGTCGGACGAGAGTGATGCCCAATGGAACTAGAAAAGATGTGGAGTCCATGGGCCTAGAGATGGCAATGAATCGTCTACGGGCCTAGTGAAGATATTGGTGTGCTCACGGACGGTAGCGGTCGGGATATTACATGAAACAATAAAATAGAAAGCAACAATAGAATTTCAAATAATTTTATTAACATGTTTCCAAAATAATAGTATTACGATATTTATATTATATGTTTCCATAAAATATATCCATAATACTTTTATTTGTTTTCTCTCCAAAAACAAAATTGTTACATATCCCGTTAAATCTTGTATTATATGTTTTACTATGCAAAATATTTTTTAAGTTTTAAATTGTTATCTATTTTGAGTTTTTGACAAACATTTTAAGTAACAAATATTTAGGAGACGATAACTCGAGCACTAACTACTCTGTATATTTCCAAAATATTGATGTTCTACATTTATTTTTGTTTCGTAGTTTTTATTTTATTTTATTTTTAGTTTAATAAAACACATCCGAACACATGGATGCTTGAAGAAATATTTGGTCCAAAAATGAAACTAAAGGATCATTGATTGTTAGTATGACATCATGAACATGCATCGTAAACTATACATGTTTCAAAAGAAAATACAAGAAATGCTACTTGCATATAAATTTATATATTACTAAATACAAATCATGGGCGTATATTTACACCAATATATTTTATTTTTGGCATAAATACAAGTTAGAGATAGGGTTGAATTAGGCATCTAACATTTCTACAAGCTAAAGAGTGTGTAGGATCGTAACATGGCATTCATGTGCTCACTCAGAGCTAACCCCTACCCAAAATTGTGAAACATAGAGAATATATAATTTCTATATTGATATAGATACAAAAATTTTGAAACATAAGAATATATATAGATATATAATTTCTATATAATTACTATATAGATAATAGATAATTTGAGATTAAGTTGGTTATTAATTGCTAGGGAAAAAAAAAAAAAATTTGAATTCTTAAAAAAATAAATGAATCACTTATTATTTTTAAATAATTTTTAATAATATATTATTGATGGAAAAATTCACATGTCTAAGAGATGACTTATGTGGGATGTAGAAAAATATGATAAAGTTTTAAGCTCCTAAAAATGCTTTCATCAAATATATAAAAATAGATGTTACAGTTATTGAAGACAGATAAAGACTAATAAATTTTACAAAATAAAAATGAACTCAATTTATTTGAATTACCCAATAAATATGTAAGTAAGCATTTACATAAAATACAAAAATAACAACATAATGAATTATGTTCTTTTGTGTTCCCATCACGAATATTCCTTCGATCCATTTTGCAACTACTAAATAAATTAATATTTAAACAAAACGAATATATTTTGGATTTTGTGTCAAGAACTATTTTTTTCAATATAATATATGTTGCGATTTCTAATATATATTGTTTTAACTAAATGTGTATAATAAATTGTTTAGCTAGTAGGGTTTATAATTTTGCTATTTTAGGATAATATAAGTAAAAATTACTATTAAAATAAGGACTGTAAGTCCCAAAAAAAAATGTTTATTGAATTGTTTTAATAAACTGTTTTTTTTTAGATTATTATTGAATTGTTGAAAAAGACTTGTTTTATATTATGACAATCTTCTACCTTTACACCATTCATCATGTGGCTTTTTGACCAAATCAGCTCCTTTGATTATGGAAATTTTGATCATATCCAATTGTATTATTAAATTTTATTTATTATATAGACAATAATTTAAAATTTAGTAAATTATTTACTATTTCATGCTTCATGCAACTATACAAAACACTAAACATTATTTATTTAATTTCTAAAAATGTCAATTTATCACTGAAATCTTGTAACTAAAACATTATAATTTTAATGTTTTAATACAAAATTTAAATTAAATATTATTTTAATTTTATTATTTTAGTTATTTAATTAAAAACTGATTTAGTGTATTAATAAAGAATAAAAATGAGATTTATGTATTTTTTTTTAATTTAGTGTAAAAAATCAAAATAACATTTTTTTAACCAGAAAAAAATATTGAATATTTAAATAATTTACTCATTTTTAGATTATTCTCAATAAAATGCAAACTACTATATTAAGTTAAAGGCAATTCTCTTAGATACCAACAAATTAAGTTTAACTTCCACAAATACTATTAAAATTATCATTTAATAATTCAATTTAATTAAAAATTAGATTATATTTTGGAGAAATTACATAAAACCTAAACAATAAATATTAAATCCAATCACTAAATACTTAACATAAACAATAAAAAATTAAACCCAACTACTAAATACTTAACTCTAACATTAAATTTAAAATATAATTTTAATAAAAATATAATTTATATCTAATTCAAAAAAGTAATTTTATCTCATAAAATATAAATGATGTTATTAAAAATAATCACTCTTAATTTAAATACCTGAAATTTAGGGAATAACTAATACCTAAACTTGAAAATATTTATGTATTATTTAGAGAAATAATAACAAAAATGGAGGAGAAAGCACATGGGTGGTGTGTGCAGAAGAGAAATTAAAATAGTAAATGAAAATTAAATAATTTTGTTTGAAAGTGTCACAAGCTCTTCCTCACCACAAACTCTGCACGCTCTTTAACGACACCTCTGCTCTCTAGTTAGTCAGACATATTTGTCACATCTTGAAATGTTCTTTCATATATTTCTATTAATATCCATAAAATAATAAATATTATTTATTTCTAAATCCATCAAAATAAATCATATAAACAAAAATATTATTTTCTGTAATATTAATCTAAAATTTATTTTTGTTGCCACCTCTTTTTATTAAATCTGGAAGCACAAATGCTATCGATTTTATTATAGTTAATTATATTATTTTTTATGGACTTCACTTAGATGGTTCAATTCGATTTGGTTTCGAAAATTTTAGTATATAATTTAGGTTATTTTTTAAAATTTAGTTTGACAAATTTCAATTTAGTTAAAAACTATTCAGTTTGGTTATTTTGCCCACCATTGAGATTATGATTTTATACTTTAATGTATTTTAATGGGGACAAACACTTGTAAGAGTAGTTTGGATGTTGTAATGGACTAAAATAGCTGTTAATTAATATGTGGTTTTAAGTTAGTCATTAATATACTAGCAGAGTTTTTTCTCCTCTTAAATTGTTCACATCATTACTAATATAGTATTGTGGATCCTACAAATAATCAATTTTAAAAAAAACTAATTTAAAACTTAAACTTATGTAAACATTTATTTTCAATTAATATATCATTTATAGTAAAATTATAAAAATAATAATAATAATAATTTAAATTTAGGATGAACAAAAATATATAAATAGTAAATGTTAAGGTTATAAGAAGTTGGTTGATAATAAGAAGATTAGTCATGTTTCAAGGAAAGAACCATAAGATTTTAAAATAAGTTTTCTATGAATGTTAAAATTTTGAGACAATAGTGATTAGTTAATAAACACATTTAAATTTTTTTCTTAAACAAGTTTTTAAAAATATTTAAAGTATTTAACCATAAAATTTTTATCAATAAACTAAAAGAATATGAGGAAGCAAGAGAAAGGATCAATGAGTACACTAAAATATAAATTTATGATATAGTTGAATTTATAAATAACTAAAACAAATAACACATTTTTAGTTATAGTGTTTATAGATATGTATTTATAGTCATTTTATAAACAATAATAGTTTAATATTTTATAATTAAAATGATTGTATATAAATTTTATATAATTTGACTAGATCCAAATCACAGATTTAGAGTCCACTTTTAACATCACTATATATGTTTCACATTAAGTCCATATCATATACTAAAACATAATAAATCATGCACATAGCATTTATGGGTCATCTTATAACAAACCAGGTGTAGATCAAAGGGACCATAATGTCATAACAAGACCAACACAAAATGGTTATAACCCTCTAATGTCTTTTGCCATTATGGCTTCCACACACATCTTTAAGACACATACACAAGTACACAACACATGCATGTATTTATAAATGTATACATCTCATTCTTCAATATTCACACAACTCTCTCTCTCTCTCTCTATCTTTTTCTAAGTTAAATCTTTTCTCTCTCCAAAACCACATGGCCATCCTCAAGAAACCTACAAAACTTGCTCAAACAGCAATGTTGAGACAGATTCTGAAGAGATGTTCAAGCTTGGGGAAGAAGAATGGAGGAGGAAGATATGAAGAAGTTGATCTTCCACTTGATGTACCAAAGGGACACTTCCCTGTTTATGTAGGACACAAGAGGAGTAGATACATAGTTCCTATCTCTTTCTTGACCAATCTTGAATTTCAGTGTCTTCTTAAAAGAGCTGAAGAAGAGTTTGGTTTTGATCATGATATGGGTCTCACTATTCCTTGTGATGAACTCTTTTTTCAAGATCTGACTTCTATGATCAGATGAGATCTCAAAGTTAAGCTAAAGAAGATGGAGATGGAGATGGTTAAAGATGAAGTTTTATTGTTTAATTTAGTAGCCTCTCCTTTTTTTTTAAACATCCTCTTTATTTTCTTTAGTTTGATAATTAATTCTTTGAGATCTTTTTTTTTTTTTATTGTTCTATTTTGGTCTCATATTGAGTCTTTTTTTTACGAGTCAATATATACTTGACTTGTCTAACCAAAAAGAACCATTAAATGGGAATTTTTGGGTTTAAATCTTTGAAGAAAGCTTGTAAAATTTTCATCATTTGTTATTGAATATTTGAGATAGTTTAATTATGATTTTGATGTTCATTATGTTAAAAATATTAACAATGAAAAGGTACCTTCTTGTACTATAAAGCATTGTATTGAACTTGAGACAAACTTAAATTAAAGGCCAAGAAATTAAGAGATCTCTAGATTTCTACAAGAGTTCTTACCAAAAATAAAATAAAAAGAGAGAAACAATAAATGATTTTTTGGATTATTTGAAATTGAATATATAATGGTTTTTTTTTTTTGAATCTAAACAATAATTATAGTTTGTATCTTTAGATTCATACATCTCCTAAGAGGCTAAGACTATGGTCAAAATAGGTCACAAATTAATATTATTTGACTAAAATTCATTTGCCGTACTCACTCTATAGATAACACTTTAGTATAACAAAGATCATGTGAAACCAAAAGCTAATTTACCAAACATTTAGATTGAATTGTATACTGCAAACATGGTTTGGTGAACTAGTTCGATCACTTACGAAACCTTAAGTACTTTTCTTTTATTCAGAAACAAAATTTAATTTCATACTGAATAATAAAGAGGATTACTATGAACATCCAACGGGTCTCAGGACCCTAAGTGGACTCTTAAAATTATGTTATTTTTGGTTGAATATAATATTAGTTAAAAAAAAAAAGATTATTTATAAATGGATGATAAAGCTTTAAAAAACAAAGATGAGCATAAATATGAAATTAAAACAAAACTGAGTTAAGTGTAAATGGTCACGTCACCTTCATTCTTACCGCTTCGATTAGTGCCAAGTCACGGGTTTGTTCTGTAGTCCGTGTAGTAGCTGTTCTTAATCGTTTCTTAATGTGTTTCTTGTCTTCGCCCATGGATTTGTCAGCGTGCATGATGATAATTAATTGTACTAAAATCTTCTTATTATAAAGTATATACTATATAAATTAGGAAAGAGAGAACCGTACTATAGGTTATATATATATTATATAAATATAAAGCAAAGAAAATGAGCCATTTGTGATTAATCATGTTTAGAGTCGCAATCAACTAAAGATTTAGTTAATGAGAGGGAAAATTAGCATCACAATTATATACTCCAATTTTTTAACACGGTAATATAATATGTTTTTTTTTTCAAATCATTTTACTAATAATATGTTAACAAGGATAGTTTTTATGTAATATTTTCGTCATCCATGAAAGTTCTATTGGTTTTCTATTTGAAATTAAAATCATAATTACATGTTAAAAGAGGTATATTAGAATAAATATTTAATGTGATTTGAGTTTTTAACTAAATTAAAATGGTTTGGTTGAATTTTTATAAATTATAAATTTTAGTATTAAATTTTCTGAAATTTCATCTAAAAATTATGAAATATTACAAAAAAACTAAGAAATCTCTTTAAATTTCATGTTAAATTTTTAGCTCAATTTTTATATTGTTTTTAATTATACATTTGAAAATCATTACTCCAATAAATAACACTTGATGTGTATATATCAATTTTGTACCATGAAAAATAGTTTGTAGAAATCTTGTATATTGACGACATTCATAAAGATTAATATCTTTTTTTTGTTGACTAAATATTAATATCTGTATATAGATAAAGTTAGAAGTCCCATATTAATTCTAATCTATATATATTATTTGAGTAATATTAAAAAGAAAATAACCTTTAAATTAATAGTTAATTATAAATTTACTATTGGTATGTTTTATAGTCATTATTAATAAAAACTGTCAAACATGATATTAATATATTGGATTAGACATTATGAATAATTTGATTTAAAATGATAAATTACATGTTATTCTTAAATGAATTATAAAATAGTTATTAAAATATAATATTATTAAATTAATAATTTAAGAATAAATGTTAAAATCCAATAACAAATAATATATAATTTAATTTTAAAATTTTATTTCAAAAGATTTATTTACTAAAAATATAAACATTAAAATCTTGTTGCTTTAAATTAGGATTTCAAAAAAATTTAACAAAATATAACCAAATCATCTAACAAATCACTATCTAAAATATATTTATTTTTTTAATTCCGAATTTTGAAATCTCCAATAAACCCTTCAAAGTACAGAAAATATTCTCACAAAAGCTGCACTATAAAAAAGTCAAAAAGTCAAAACCCTTCGCCTCGCAGCTTTGTATCCCTTTCACATTAAAAACAAGACCAAACAAAAAAATAAAACCTACGAACCCAGTTTTTGTCTTTCCATGGCGGCCACAAGAAACTTCTCTTCAACTCTCTCTTTAATCCCTAAATCAAACAACTTTACAAAAACCCCTCTCTCTCTTATCCCTAAACCCTTCCTTAAACCTTCACATCTCTCTCTCCATTCCTCATCTTCTCCTTCCTCCATCAATGGAGTCTCCTCTTACTTCTCCTCTACCTCACTAACCAAAGACCACTCACCTCTCCCTTACACCAACAACGAAGACGACGAAAAGCCACATGAAGAGTGTGGAGTCGTAGGGATCTACGGCGATCCAGAAGCTTCACGTCTCTGTTACTTAGCTCTTCATGCACTTCAACATCGTGGTCAAGAAGGTGCAGGTATTGTAACAGTAAACAATGAAAAAGTTCTTCAAACCATTACAGGTGTTGGTTTAGTCTCTGAAGTATTCAATGAATCAAAACTTGATCAATTACCTGGTGAATTCGCTATTGGACATGTTCGTTACTCAACAGCTGGTTCTTCAATGCTCAAGAATGTTCAACCTTTTGTAGCTGGTTACAGATTTGGTTCAATAGGTGTTGCACACAATGGCAATTTAGTAAATTACAAAACTTTAAGAGCTATGCTTGAAGAGAATGGTTCAATCTTCAATACTAGTTCTGATACTGAAGTTGTTCTTCATTTGATTGCTATCTCTAAAGCTAATCCTTTGTTTATGAGAATCATTGAAGCTTGTGAGAAGCTTCAAGGTGCTTATTCAATGGTGTTTGTAACAGAAGATAAACTTGTTGCTGTTCGTGATCCTTTTGGGTTTAGACCATTAGTTATGGGTAGAAGAAGTAATGGATCTATTGTGTTTGCTTCTGAGACTTGTGCTCTTGATTTGATTGAAGCTACTTATGAAAGAGAAGTTTATCCTGGTGAAGTTATAGTTGTTGATAAAGATGGTGTTAAATCTCAATGTTTAATGCCTAAGTTAGACTCAAAACAATGTATTTTCGAACATATCTACTTCTCATTACCGAACTCGATTGTGTTTGGTCGGTCTGTATACGAATCTAGACATGTTTTTGGTGAGATTTTAGCTACTGAGTCTCCTGTAGACTGCGATGTTGTCATCGCTGTGCCAGACTCTGGTGTTGTAGCTGCTCTTGGCTATGCAGCTAAATCCGGTGTAGGGTTTCAACAAGGATTGATTAGGTCTCATTATGTAGGTAGAACTTTTATAGAACCATCACAAAAGATAAGAGACTTTGGTGTTAAGCTTAAGTTATCTCCTGTCCGAGGCGTTTTAGAAGGGAAAAGAGTTGTTGTAGTTGATGATTCAATTGTAAGAGGAACAACTTCATCTAAGATTGTTCGATTGTTACGTGAAGCCGGTGCGAAAGAAGTTCATATGAGAATTGCTAGTCCTCCTATAATAGCTTCTTGTTACTATGGTGTGGATACACCTAGTTCAGAAGAGTTGATATCAAATAGAATGAGTGTTGAGGAGATAAAGGATTTTATCGGGTGCGATTCGCTTGCGTTTTTGTCATTGGATAGTTTGAAGAAACATTTAGGGGAAGAAGATTCAAAGGGGTTTTGTTATGCGTGCTTCACGGGAGATTATCCGGTGAAGCCGACGGAAGTTAAGGTGAAAAGAGGAGGAGATTTTATTGATGATGGTCTTGTTGGAAGTTTTAGTAATATTGAAGCAGGTTGGGTTCAATAAGGAGAGACTAAGGGGTTATGAGAATTTTTTTTTTTTTTTTTTAAGTTAGATTTCGAAGTTTATGATTGGTTTTTATCTATTTTACGTAATTGTTATATTTTATGATTGGTTTTTATCTATTTTACGTTATTGTTATATTTTATGATTGGTTTTTATCTATTTTACGTTATTGTTATATTTAGCGATCTTTTATGTTGACTGTAACAATGGTGGTTTTGTTATTGTTTGAATCTTCAACCAGAGTGGCGAGGATACTGATAAACCCTTTGTACTATAAACTAGCTCGTCCGTAACTATCCGCATTCGAAAAATGGATATTTGAAATAAACGATCCGAAAATAGATTGATATATAAGATGGATAGTGAAAAAAATTTAGATCAGAATTTATGTATATATATTTTTTAGAAAATCTAGTAATATTTAAAAATAAAAATAGATTTGAATATTCAAATTATTTTTACAAATATTGGAATATTAAAAATGATAAAAATACGGATATCGATCTAGATACTCCATACAGTTGACGAACCTTGCACATAATAATCATTTAGGTTAAGGGTTTAAAGATTTATACGCCAGTGGGGTTCGAAACCTAGAGAATGCAATTATTACAGATTAAAAGACGTAAAGTTCTGGTGTGCGCAGATAGTATCATCCGTCGTGATCTTGTATTGCGGGAGAGCTTGTCCATCAGAAGAGATGTCGTACCTGCAAAACCGTCAGTCGAAAATCCAAGTATTGCGGAGAGAGGTTATCCATTATGGAGATATCATATATGCAGAATCGCATGTCGTAAATAAAAGATGTGCTCGCACTAATAAAAATTGGTAATACTTATATCAATATTATATCAATAGACGTTACAAAAAATAATAATCATTTAGGATCAAAAGTTTTCAGCCGTTGGATCTGTCATCTTCAGCCACGTATACTGGTGTATGATCTAAGCAAAGAAACTTAAAACAATAAAACATAAGTAAAGACAAATAATGAAACTAATGACCCACCAGAATGTATCAGAGATTTATAGGGGTTTTACGAAAATCATCAAACTAAATCTACGGAGAAAGCAAAAAAAAAAGTATGGAGTTAGAGATAGTGTGGTTGGTTAGAGCCGCTTGGATCATGGCTACACTTCCTTTATTAATCGGTTTGATTCCAATTTCAAAGCTTACTTCTTTTCATAATCTCCTTTTGGGTTTCGCCAGAAGAGGCAAGATTCTTCACCCCTCTTCCTCTCAGGTTTGATTCACTCCGATTGTTGTGAAAAAGGCTTGAAATTTGTTTATTATTTGACCTAAAATTGTAATTTTTAATCATCATTTTTGTTCTAAATCTGATTGAAACTCAGAAACATTTGAATCTCCGGTTTCAAAAGTCATAATTACTACTTATTAAACCCTAAAAATCGTGTTTTTAATCATCACTCTGTTCCAAAATTCAGAACTGTTACTTATTAAACCCTAAAAATCGTGTTTTTAATCATCACTCTGTTTCAAATACAGAACTGCTCTGTTTTGTTTTGTCTATGCAGCAGTTAACAGTTCCTCAAAAATTCTTTGCTCACTTCTATGTTATTGGAGTAACATGGACAACTCTATTACTTACTACAACTTACATTTACGGTTCCAAAATGGCTCCTTTAACTTCCGATGAGCTTAATTTCTCCGACATTGCAAGCCAGTTAACCGGAGTTTCACATGTGTTCTCCTTTTATAAATCTCATTTGACTCCTCTTCAACATCGGTTTGAAGTGTGGCGAGCTGTGTTTCTACTTATCCTTATGGAAATCCAAGTTTTAAGACGACTAATTGAGTCAATCTATGTATTCAAATATAGCCCTTCAGCTCAGATGCATATTCTTGGTTATCTCGCCGGAGTTTTGTAAGTTTCTCAAGAACATTATAGTTATGTTCAGTTTCTTTCTTGGCTTTGATATGTGTTTTATAGTTTCTATACAGTAGCACCGTTATCACTCTGCCTTAATGTTGCACCAGAGGTAGCAAGATTCGTCGGTGATCAAGTGGTTGTGTTTATTGCTAAAGGAAAAAGCGATACTTCAACGCCGGAGTTTGGTTTATTGTTGTCGTTAAGTCATTTGTTGAAACTTGGATTAGTCCAGTGGATTGGTGGAGTTGTTTTTCTTTGGGGATGGATACATCAACGTCGTTGTCACGCTATTCTTGTAAGTTTGAGAATCAATTTATTGTTTGTGTTTTTTCTGTATTCTGAGAAATGCAAAATGTTCATGTCAGGGATCGCTTCGGGCAAACCCGAGCCAAGCGAAAGAGTATATAATACCATATGGAGATTGGTTTGGAATGGTCTCTTGTCCACATTACTTGGCTGAAATCGTAATAAATCTTTCCCTATCTTGATTTGTTTTCTTGTTTTGTTCTTTTAACTCTTCTTATAAATGATATGATGGTTTGATGTTTAGGTTTTATATGCGGGTTTACTGGTTGCGAGTGGAGGAAGAGATCTAACCATTTGGCTCCTCTTCAGTTTCGTAGTAAGAAACACTTGTTCATGTTCAAGATCACTAATGAAAATGTTTTGTTTATGAAGGTTGTTTGGATTATGAGAAACTGTTTTTATTTGTAGGTTACTAATCTGAGTTACGCAGCTGGAGAAACTCACCGTTGGTATCTCCGAAAGTTTGAGAATTATCCGGCAAACCGGCGTGCCATTTTTCCTTATATCTACTGAATGTTTAAAATATGAAACACACAGATTAATCTAGTTTATATGGTAGTTGAAAATTTTCATGTTTCTGTAAATGATAATCTATAGAGTAAACCGAATATAACTTCAAACCAAACCGTACCGAAACGAAAACAGAACTAAAACTAAAATTTGTTCTAATCGGTTTACTTATCTAAAACTCAATAACACAAAATCGAACTAGTTCGATTCAGATTTTGGTAAATTGATTAAACTGAACCGGACTAGTATTTACACATGCAAGTAGTGTTTGGTCCAAACTAAGTACTGTTTCGGTTCATATTTTTACGTGACCAAACAAAAAGGTCAAATAAAGAAATGCAAACAAAGTCAAAGTCAACGACGACTTCATTTATGGAAGGTTTCTGCTTACGCGTGCTTTACACGTATCTTTCTTCGAGAGACGTTGGAGCAGCGAAACAAAGTGTCCACGTCTTCTTCAAGTGTATTATTTTCTCCAAGTAGGAGTAAGATATATAACCAAGTTTGGTTTACTAAGTATGGTTTAGTTCTTATGAGAAACTCATAAACTCAACTTAGTATGTACTGTTTATGTTTTTTTTTTATCATTTATTTTTATTGTAATTTTTTGGTTTTGGTTTTGATTTATTTTACTTGGGTTCAGTTTGAGAAGAAACTTACCAACCTAAACCACTTCACTACCCTTTGGTTCGGTACGAATTAATTTGATTTCGTATGGTTTGGTTTGGTTTGGGGTTTATTGTATGCAAATTACAACGTGTAAACATCAATATCTAAAGTTGACGTGAGAGGCTTTTGAGAGGACAAAGTTATTTTGTAATTAAATTAATCAATGGAGAACTAATATTTTTTTTAATCTTTTTGTAAGATTATATTTCTCCCATCTTGCTGGCATAAGTAGCTTATTATTCTTCAATTTGACCTAACCAAAAATTTAGTGTTTGTTATATATATATATATATATATTTAAAATGTCCATTTGATAAGTGTTATAAATAAAAAAGCTAGCTTCATTTTGTTAAAATGTTAAAATCTCTTTTTGGATATACAAGAAGAAAAATGGAGAGAGATTATTGTGTGGTCTTTGTGGGTTTTGTCCTAATGATACATCTTGTTCAAGCTCAAGATAATAAAGGTACACACTTTTGCTTTTTGATTGAGTTTGGTAAATGGCAACAAATAGAAAAATATTTATATAAATGACAAATCGCTAAAATTGCGATTAGAAAACTAAAAAATAACTATTCGTAAGAATATAAGTGAAAATGTAACATGGTTCTTTTTTTAATGAACCTCTAAAATACATTCATTTGATATTTTCATATATAAGAATTGTGGATAACTGTAGTCGGATAAGGGAACCGGTTCGGGTCATGAACCGGATTGTCGCATTAGTTAGGTTATAAGAAAAATCTATAAGATGAATCCCAGAAGATGTTTTATGGTTTCCTATTTTCTTGAGGAACAAGAAAGACACTTATCCACAAGAGGAAATGGAAATTCAAATCCACTTTCTCCTTGCTCTCAAGGTTTTATATGAAGAGAGACAAGGGTTCATAATTTATTGTGAAGAAATTTTGATGATTTAATTTTTTCCGACCGTTTAGAATTGACAGATATTTTTGTTGAAAATCCGTCAGAAACTTTTTTTTTTTTTTTACGGATTTTGGACGAATAAAATACCTTTTTCTGATAGATTTTTGACGAAGATACCTATCGTTTATACCATTTTTTGTCTTGCAGTGACAAAAGCATAGATTAAACATAGAGAGAGCTTTAGACTTTCAGGTTTTAGAGTGTTTTGTTTGGACTTTGGAGGGTTGTTTTGTGGATGGATTTTGTTGGATTAAGCTTGAAAGGAAACAAAGTTTTTAGAAGTTACATATTCTTAAAAGTGTTAGGAAAAGGAAATTATCTATTAAAGAGTGTTCAACAGAAAAGGCAAATATGTCTAGGTCTTTCATTATCTTTAAGTTTATATGAGCTTCTAACTCAAAACCAATTGGCAATGAGTGGAGTGGCCCATATATCTTATATACACAATGATAAATTCTCAAATTTTAGGTGTAGGACATTTATACTTTTTCTAATCCATAATTCGGTAGGAATAGATAACTTATCATTCAAGTTTAAACCAACATTTTTTCCCTTAAGCTTGAAACCTATTAGTAAAATTAGACTTTACCTCTGATGCCATGTTAAGTTTATACGGGCTTCCAACTTAAAACCAATTGGTAATGAGTGTAGTGGTCCATATAACTTATATATCCAAGGGTAAATTTTCAAATTTCAGATGTGTGACATTTACACTTTTCTTAATCCATGACTCAATAAGAATAAATAACTTCTTACTCAAGTTATTTTCAAGTTTAAGCCAACATGTTTCTTGTTCTTGCTCTTCTTTATAGTTTCAGGTTTTGGGTTGGACTCCAAAATCTTGATTTTGTGGTATCATCGTGTGACTTTGCTTTTTCGTGAGGTATCTTATATCTATCATAAGAATTCAAGATTGGTGAGATGGAGACTTAAGAGAGATTTATAAACAATAGATTTATAAGTGATCTTTAGTAGATGTTTGTGTGATACCGATCTCACACGAGACATATTCTCTAATTTGATAGGAACTAGTCCTGGATGTTCGGGTTGTTCGGGTTTTTCGGACTCGGGTTTTTCGGTTATTGGGTTATTCGGTAGAAAAAAATATAACTATCGGATTTAAAATCAGATATCGGATCGGATCAGAATTTTTTGTTCAGAATTCGGGTTATTCGGAATAAAAAAATTATCCGAAACTTATCCGAATAGTTTTAGATCGGATTATTCGGGTTTTTAATCGGATTATTCGGATTTAAAAATAAAAATAAAAATAAAGTTGTTGGGCTTAAGCCCAAATGATTAATATTTTTTCATTTTTGTGACTCATCTCCTTCAAGCGTCTTCTTCCTTCTTCTCCTCTGCATTTTTTTTTTTCTCTCTCTCTTGCTCCTCTCCTTCACGACCTTTTAACAGTTTTTATTTTTTTATAGAAATTTTAAGTTCTCCTTCAAGGCCTTTTAACATCAAAGGATTGAGAAAAAAAAAGAGAGAAGAAAGCAGAACGCGACGGAAGCAAAAACGAAGGTGAAAGCAGAGGTGGAGAGAGATGCTGAAGATTAGGCGTTTGTCGTTAACATTGGATCGGAACTCGGATTCCGATTACCGATCCAAACTCTGAAACTTAAAAAAAAAATCACCGATAGGATTTTTCATCGGATTTTAATCGGTTTTCGGTGAAGTGTAATCGGATCGGTTATCGGGTTTCCGATCAACCCGATCCGTTTGCCCAGGGCGAATAGGAACTCATAAAACTTATGTGTGTTCATTAGTTAGTTAAACGCACTAACAACTCGAACTAATCGAACTAAAATAATCTTACATGGATATATCAATATTAACGTTCTACATAGAAAATAGTATATATTATGATAAACTCGTTGAATCTTAAACCATAAATCTTATATTAGATTTAAAAATATATATATAAGAAAGCTGTTTCTAATAGTTGGTTTGTTCATTGAGTTTGCAAACATTTTTATAGGAAAAAAAAATCCATTTAACCTAAATCTAACGGGTTTTTTCTTCTTAGACCCATATTCATCTTCTATGTTAACACCTTCTCGCAAACTTGTACACCGTAAGAAGTATGAGATTGGAGATGAATTCAACATCACAGATTCACAGCTACATACTTAGTCATCATATTAGTGGAGACAACTGTTGTGTATCTCTATCGTTTATCACCATGCGAACCTGACGACTAGTTATGCTCTAAGTACACAACAACATCATTAATCCGTCCGATCAACATTGTGTCCGCTGGATTCGTTTTTTAATCTGCATATGTATTATCTCTTAAACATCATCAACCACATAAACAAAGTATCACTCGTGATTATATGCTTAAATTAAATGATAACTACGAAGAAACAAACACTTTATTTTCTATATAAAAAATTTCAGTTAGAAGAAAATAAAATAAATCTTTCTAATACCTTCATTTATAGTTTATGTCACAAAATTATATTATTTTCTTTAATTAAACATAAATAGCATTTTTAGTTAAAATTATATTTTTAATTTAATGTTAGGGTTGCGTATTTAGTGGTTGAGTTTAATTTATTATTGTTTGGGTTGAGTATTTAGTGGTTGAGTTTAGTGTTTATTGTTTAGATTTTATATAATTTTTCCAAAATATAATCTAATTTTTAATTTAATTGAATTATAAAATGGTTATTTTGTCTTAAATTAATTTTAATTGTATTTATGGAAGTTAAACTTAATTTGATGGTGTTTATGAGAATTGCCCAAAAAAATATGAATTAAAAATAAAAATGAAAATAATATTAAAACAAGAAAACAAATGGAAAAGAAAACAAAAACACAAGTTAGATCGATCCGCTCTGATAACGTGATAAATTCAGATGATTCTCAAACCATAAAAGTTATATTAAATCAAAAAGAATGTTACAAGATAACTGTTTTTAATAGTTTGTTTGCTCACTGAGCTTAGTAATGTTTATATAGATAAGACAAATGAAACACCATTTTAGGATCAATGATTCAGAATTAATAGGAAGGAGCGCGTGCTTTTTCACGCGCAGACGAAGAAAACTCTCTCGAGCGCGCATCTCGAGGCAATTCATTTTTCTCATCGATCGGAGACTGGAGTTCGGTGGTTCTCTCACCGTCTTCGGTCTCCCCCTCTCTGTGTTTTCATTCTTTCTGGCCGGAGTAGACGGTATCGATTTGCGGCGGTAAAGCTTGAGTCGGAGGTGGTGTTTACTCGACGGGGTCTACTCAACCTTTCGTCTCTCCCTTCTCTTGTCGCCAATAGTTTCCGGCTCTTTCTCTCTTATCTCCGGCGAGGAGCAAGTAGGTTGGTGA
>KE156806.1:45386-61306 GCA_000411055.1 Leavenworthia alabamica
AAGACGGTGAAGACGACGGAGCTGATGATACCGCTCCAACGTTTGTATGGGGTACTAACATTAGTGTACAAGATGTTAAATCAGCTATTGAAATGTTTATTAAGCATTTTAGAGAAGCTAAAGAGAATAGTGATGATTTGTTTAGAGAAGGGAAGTATATGGTTTCAATACGTAAAGTGATTGAAATTGAAGGAGAATGGATTGATGTTGATGCTTTTGATGTGTTTGATTATGATCCTGATTTGTATAACAAGATGGTTAGGTATCCATTAGAAGTTCTAGCGATTTTCGATATTGTGCTTATGGATATTGTTTCTACGATTGATCGATTGTTCGAGAGACATGTTCAAGTGAGGATTTTTAACCTTAAGACATCAACTTCCATGAGAAATCTCAATCCATCTGGTAGAAATCTTCAATCATTCTGGTTTAAATAACTTCAATTTTTTTGGTTTGGTTGTGTTTTGAATGTATGTTTTTGGTTTGCTAGATATCGAGAAGATGATCTCTTTGAAAGGAATGATTATTAGGAGTAGCTCTATCATTCCTGAAATTAGAGAAGCTGTGTTTAGATGCCTAGTTTGTGGTTACTTCTCTGATCCAATCATTGTTGATAGAGGTAAATTTTTGAACACTTGAATTTATCAGTTTCTTTATATGTATGTTTTTGTTTGTCCTAATGTTTTTATTTTTTAATTGTTAGGGAAAATAAGTGAGCCTCCTACTTGTTTGAAACAAGAGTGTATGGCCAAGAACTCCATGACACTAGTTCACAACCGATGCAGGTAAGTTTTTAGACATAGAAAATTTCTGGATATTTTTAAATTCTGTTACTTACTTTCTTCATTTGTGAATTAGGTTTGCTGATAAGCAGATTGTGAGGCTTCAGGAAACACCTGATGAGATTCCTGAAGGAGGAACACCTCATACAGTTAGTTTGTTGTTGCATGATAAGTTAGTTGATAATGGAAAGCCTGGTGATAGAATTGAGGTAATAAAAGCAGTAACTTTATAAGGGTAGTACATGCATTACTATGGTTTTGGTTGACAATAAAAAGCTTGTTTTTGTTAAATAGGTCACTGGAATTTACAGAGCAATGACCGTGCGAGTAGGGCCTGCTCACAGGACTGTGAAATCTGTGTTTAAGGCATGTCATCTTGATTTTTGTTAGCAATTCCTCTTTATTTTGATTACGTTCTGACATTGTCTTCTTTTGATCAGACTTACATTGATTGCCTTCACATAAAGAAAGCAAGTAAATTAAGAATGTCTGCTGAGGATCCTATGGATGTTGACAATAGTCTGCGTAGAGTCGATGAAGATGTCGAGTTAGATGAAGAGAAGGTTTTTCATCTTATTTGACTAAATAGATGTATAGTTTTCTAACTTAATCCGTCGTCCCTCCATTTTTAACCAAGTTTGATGTTAATTTTCAGCTGAGAAAGTTTCAGGAACTCTCTAAATTACCAGATATATATGAGAGGCTTAGTAGATCACTAGCACCAAACATCTGGGAGTTGGATGACGTAAAAAAAGGTCTTCTATGTCAGGTGATGTAACCATTCTGATACATTCTTATTGTTTCAACAAAAGCTAAACAACATTTATGCCTTTTACTTAGACGAATTTTTCAAATTGTGAAGCTTTTTGGAGGGAATGCTTTGAACTTGACATCTGGTGCAAATTTCCGTGGTGACATCAACATCTTACTTGTTGGTGACCCTGGTACAAGTAAGTCCCAGCTACTCCAGTACATTCATAAGCTTTCACCTCGTGGCATTTACACAAGTGGACGAGGGAGCTCAGCTGTTGGTTTAACAGCTTATGTAGCTAAAGATCCTGAGACAGGAGAAACTGTATGTTAATCTTCTTTTCAATCTTTTCACATTCATTATATATTCAGGTTTTGCGAAACCTGAGTTCTTTACATTGTTTAGGTTTTGGAAAGTGGAGCTCTTGTTCTTAGTGACCGAGGTATCTGCTGTATTGATGAATTTGACAAAATGTCTGATAGTGCGAGGAGCATGCTTCATGAGGTTTGTTACTCTCTTTTACTTAGTGAGAGCTTATAGTGTCTCGGTGACCCTTGTTAATGTGACCATAAGATTGCATTACTTATGTCAGGTAATGGAACAGCAGACAGTTTCAATAGCAAAGGCTGGTATTATTGCATCTCTAAATGCTAGAACCTCTGTGTTGGCTTGTGCAAATCCTAGTGGCTCACGTTATAATCCTCGGCTTTCTGTTATTGAGAATATTCACCTTCCTCCAACCTTGCTTTCTAGGTAAGCTTCATTCCTTTAACGAAAAGTGATATATTAGTTGGTGTTTACTAATGTTATCCACATTTTTGTTTCTTATAGATTCGATTTGATCTACTTGATTCTTGACAAGCCTGATGAACAGACTGACCGACGACTTGCGAAGCATATTGTAGCCCTACACTTTGAGAACGCTGAGGTCCTTACATATGTTTCCCCAGTAGTATCTACATCTATATATTGACAGATGACTTTGTTTTTCCTCTTATCTTATTTCAATCTCAATCTGCAGAGTGCACAAGAGGAAGCTATAGATATTACAACACTAACAACTTACGTTAGCTATGCTCGCAAAAACATTCATCCTAAACTATCAGATGAAGCTGCAGAGGAATTAACCAGAGGATACGTTGAGCTAAGAAAAGCCGGGAAGTTTGCTGGTAGTAGCAAAAAGGTCTGCCCTCATTGTCTATTATTCTATATTGTTAACAGAGACTCATAGAAAAAAAAAGACTCATGCCTTAAACTCTCTGAATAGGTCATAACAGCAACACCTAGGCAAATTGAAAGCTTGATAAGACTTAGTGAAGCCTTAGCTCGAATGCGCTTCTCTGAATGGGTTAGTTTAAAAAAGACTCATTCATATACTTGACTTAAATCATTACTATGATTAATTTTTCATCTTTGTAAAAAGGTTGAAAAACATGATGTGGACGAAGCATTTCGACTTCTAAGAGTGGCAATGCAACAATCAGCAACAGATCATGCCACAGGTAACTTATATAACCAACCCATCATCATTGTCATCAAGGATATAACAGTAACACTAAACATTTCTGGTTTTTTTGTTGTTGGTGAAGGGACCATTGATATGGACTTGATAAATACTGGAGTATCAGCAAGTGAAAGAATGAGAAGAGATATGTTTGTATCATCAATTAAAGACATAGCTCTTGAGAAAATGCAAATTGGTGGATCATCAATGCGCTTATCCGATGTACTTTACTCACTTTTATTTCTTCACTTTTATTTCTTCACTTTGTTGAGTTTCGTTAACTACAAATATAATCTTTTTGTTTTTTTTTTGCAGTTATTGGAAGAAGTGAAGAAACATGGAGGCAATATAAACACTGAGATTCATCTTCATGATGTGAGTCTACACACTTTTGAAGGACAGAAGAGATACTAACTAATTACTATTTACTAATTGTCTTTTTTTTTTTTTAATTCAGGTAAGAAAAGCTGTTGCAACGCTAGCAAGCGAAGGGTTTCTTGTAGCTGAAGGTGATAAGATCAAGAGGGTATAATAAGAAGTTATTATTATTGTTGTTGTTGTGTGATTAGAGACTTAATTAGTAAATGATGTGGTTTGGTGGTCAATCTTCTTCTCACTATTAACGAATCTGTAATGAACTTATATGAACCATCTATCTAATACCTTTTCAATGTTTTCATTATTTATATTTTACTAGATAAATTTATGAACGTATTGAATTTAGGCAACTATAACTAAATACTAAAGTTTATGTTAAGAGAAAATATATGTGAATATACTCTTTCGACATGAGTAAAAGAAAACTATAACAAATAACATTTTTGTGGGAAGTCACATTTATTTATTGGTTAAGGGTTTGAAGATTTTTATACTAAGTATAAGGTTTCAGTATAAACAGATAGAATCTTCTATTACTATGTTATGTTGAAAATTTTTTGTCAATCGTAAAAATATCATACATGCAAATCTTTATCGATATCGTAAAATCATAAGTAGATTATGTTCTTCCATTCAAAAAAAAATCTGCAATAACAATATGATGTAATAACCGACAAAAAAATGACATAATGTCAAAACCATCGGAGAGCAAGACTTCATATTCACAAACTGAACCAAATAAAATACCAAATACCTCTTTTGAACCATAGTTTTTTAGTATGATGTGGTTGGTATTCACTTCTGTCTTCTTTTTAATATTTTATAACTGAATTGATGAAGTTAATTAATACTTTCAAATGATGTAATACATCTTTTTCTGATACATGGGTTAATAATAATTTAATAATTTTGATCATTGCAATTGCCCACTTTTTTGCATGAAAAAACGGATCTTACAAAAGAAGAAAAGTTTGATTAAATATTTAAAAATTGGGTCCACACACAAAACATTATTGGGGGGATTGATAGATATGGTACGTACGAATTGAGAAGTGATGATTTGTCGTAAAGTAAAAAAAAAANATTCGTAATGACTGACGTGGACCTCGTTGCTCCTTACTTAGTGCTGATACATATCTCCTATAAAGTCTTCTTAAAGGTCAACTTGATTTGTTTTTTTTTTTTTGATGAAACTTTAGAACTGATTGTATAGACAATATCTCTCAAAAATTGTTTTGAATGGTTATACGAATTAGTTTACCTAGATCGAGTTAAACAGATCACTGATTTACTTAGCCTTAAACAAAATAATCTACCCAAAGCATTTTGATCCGAACCTGATCCAAAAAATATTATCTGTATCTAAATTCAAAATTAAAAAATTATTTTATTAGATGCTAAACTTGTAAATCAAAAAATCTATGTCCGAATCCAAATCAGTCGGTTAAAAACTAAAATCTATTTATATATATAAAAAAGTAAATTAATTTTAAATTTTTATTTTTATTTGTAAAAGTTTAGTTAAATTTTTAAAAATTTAATCATTTTTTTCTATATTTCCTTATCTGAAACCGTAATCAAATCCAAATCCAAAATAAATCCGACAAAATTATTCTATTAGATAGTAAATTTTTAAACCCGATATATCCGAATGAGTTTTGTTCAAATCTGATCCGTCTATCCGAATGTCAAGTCCTAGATTTTCTTTGATACTGATTAGATTATAGTTGATAAGTTGTTTTAGTTGACAAAATAAATTATTCTTAATAATTATAATTTTTGAAATAAATTATTAAAATAAATTTTTATTTTTAACTGAAAATATAAATTTTTTTATAAAATAATCAAATTCATTTTTATCACATTTTTATTCTATTTTTCCTTCTTCAATTCTTTCTCTTTTTAATCCTCGATCGAAAAAGACAACAAAGCAAACTCAATTAATTTTCTTTGTACCGCTTTGATGCTTATGATACGTTGAATTCTTATTCATTTCTGGGATTTTGTTTTATGAAATGTTTTTCTTCATTGCTTGGACTTCTATGAAATGTAGCCGAAATCATTGACTTAGTTCATATGTGTATATATCTTGTGTTTTACGACTTTTAAAAAACAGATTTGTCAATTGTTTGGATGTATAAAAGATTTCGAAGAAACAACTACAAAACATTAACTTATAAATAACATATAAATTTATGATATCTATATATATATAGTGGTGGATCTAAGAAAAAAAATAATGTAGAACACAAATAAAATGATAAAAAAGTAAACTATATATAAGTTAAAAAATAAAATGATAAAAAGCTAACTATATAATATTAAGAAAAACAAAAGAACACAAAACACCAAATAAATATAAATAAACTTAAAATGAATTATAAATATTTTTAAAATAGCATGGGCAAGTGTCGGCCCCACATCTACAGTATATATTTATTCGACCCACCCACCAACTCTCATAAAGACAAAAAGTCAAATAATTGAACTAATTAAGCCAATTTTAAAACGTTATAAAACAGCTTAATAATTTATTACAAACACTTTACAATGATAATCTACTTTTTGTTAATCATAAATTTTTATTTGTATTTTGCGAAATTTGTTGACCAGTCAATATTATAATAGTTAACATTGTCCACCAATTAGCATATGCTTTTTCTTTTAATTTTTTTTATGAGAATCAATTAGCATATGCTTTGCTTGACCAGAGCCGTGCCCAAATCCGTCGCAGCCTAAGGCGAATTTTTTTTTTTTAATATTTTATTCTAATGATTATATTCAGAAGAAAACAATTTAAAAAAAAAACTAAAATAAAACTTTAATTTAATTTTTTGCAGGAAATTTTATAAACGAAGCTTTTAATTATTTTTATATAGAAACTATAGTTAAGATATTAAATTTTTTCTATGATATAGTTGATTGTAGATATTTCATTAGCTTTAACTTTGAAATTTTATTTTAGCATATATAGTTAAAACTGAAATGATATATAATATTCAATAATAAATTATGAATTTGGATAAAAATTTCTACTTTTTTAAAAAAGTATAAAAATGATCTGATTTAGTTTTAAAATCTCTATTTTTTTTTTATTAATTTTAGTTTTTTAAAAAGATAGTTTAAAATTATACTCGTATTATATGCAAATATAGTATTTTAAATGACTACTGTCGTAACTATAAATAACATTTTATAGATTATACGGCTCTAAAATTTTTTTAAATTTTTTCGTGGCCTAAAACGAATGCCTTTTTGATAACTCATTAGGCACGCCTCTGTACTTGACCATCTAACATTATTGAAGGCATTTATCATCTGGTTATTGTTATTTAGTTTATTTTAATATATGAAATTTATGGAAAAAAATCTAAGTCTACATCTAAAAAAATTAGAAAATTATATTTTTTATTATCAGAAATTTCTGAATTTCCAAATATTAAAGAATTATATTTCAATATGGCAACTGTTTTTTGTTCCTCATAAAGATATAACGGCACCCTTAAAAAAAATTATATCCTAAAAATAAAAAATTTTCTATAAAATTTATAATAATTATTTNGATTGAATATTTTTTGTTTGATTTGAATAGTTATTGTTTAAAATTTTCAATTTTGGTTTAGAAATTAATGTTAAGTATTTAAGATTAAGATTGAATATTGAATATTTATATAATTTCTTTAAAATATAATCTAATTTAATTAAATTAAATTATAGAATAGTAATATCTTAAATCAATTTTAATTGTAATTGTAACTGTAGAATAAAAATTAAATTTAATAATATTTAAGAAAAATCTATAAAGAAAATTAAAATCAAGAAGTTGAAACAAAAATGTTACTCGACAAAAAATATGTTTTGAAAATAAATAAACAGTAACAGAAAAAAAGGTAAAGCATAGATTCGTGTGTCCGAACAAAATAAAATAAAATATCTTTCTACGCGTTCACACTTTACACATATATTTGCCATCTGGTCAAAGCAAAATAAAAGAAATAAATATATTTTTAATTCGATTAAAATCGTTGAATTTGTTTTTGCCAAAAACCTCTTATCGTAACAGAGTTGACTTGAGAGGATTCGATCTCAGGCCAATAACGAATATTCCGTTCCGTTCCTCAAACCTCAATACATTTCCCCTTTCTCTTCTTCTTATATAAAGTTTTTAACACACAGAAAAAAAAATAATAAGAAAAAAACAAAATGGATCGTGTTCTTGTTCTGTGTTTGGTCTTGAACAGCTTAGTGATGTTCTGTAATGGAGGCATCACTAGTAGATTCGTAAGAAAAATTGAGAAATCTATTGATATGCCTTTTGATAGCGATGTATTTCGTCTTCCTTCTGGTTATAATGCTCCTCAACAGGTACAAATCTATTTATTTATGGGTTTTGTAAAGTGTTAGGTATTGTTTATTTATCTTTATAATTAATTATATTAGATTTCACTTTTTTGATTTCTTATTTGTATATACAATATGATCTAAATGTTTTTTTTTCTTACAAAAAGGTGCATATAACACAAGGAGATGTTGAAGGGAAAGCAATCATAGTTTCTTGGGTTACACAAGAAGCAAAAGGATCTAACACAGTTTTGTATTGGAAACATAATAGTTCTAATAAGCTCAAAGCTCATGGCAAAACCTATACTTATAAGTTTGCTAATTATACTTCTGGTTATATCCATCATTGCCCTATCAGAAACTTAGAGGTCCATCATCATCATCACCATCACCATCAAGATCATCATTATCATCATTGATATTGTTGTTTATCTAATATTGTGTTTGTTTGTTTGCAGTATGATACTAAGTACTATTATGTATTAGGTGTTGGACAAACAGAAAGAAAATTTTGGTTCTTTACTCCTCCTGAAGTCGGTCCTGATGTTCCCTACACATTTGGTCTTATTGGTAAATTTTGATCTTGAAACCATATTTTCATGGTTTTATTAATCGTTATAGTTTTTGTATGGATTTGAAGATTTTGAGTTGTTTTGTAGGTGATCTTGGACAAACTTATGACTCAAACATAACATTAACACATTATGAGAACAATCCAATAAAAGGGCAAGCTGTTTTGTATGTTGGAGATCTCTCATATGCTGATAATTATGAAAATCATGATAATAGAAGATGGGATAGTTGGGGAAGATTTGTTGAAAGAAGCACAGCTTATCAACCATGGATTTGGACTACAGGAAACCATGAAATCGATTTTATACCCAAAATTGTAATGTTTCTTTCTTCATATTCTTTTGTTTTCGGTTTACGATTTAAAATGCATATAGTATAAGGAGATATAGAAGCATCTGAGATTGAAATAGTTTTGTTTTATGCGATTTGTAGGGGGAAACTAGACCGTTTAAACCATTTAAGAATAGGTACCATACGCCTTACCGATCATCAGGCAGTACACAACCATTTTGGTATTCGATTAAAAGAGGGTCGGCTTATATAATCGTGCTAGCTTCATATTCAGCATATGGTAAAATCTTCACACTTTTTTAATGTCATATTCTTAAATCCGAGACTTAAAGAAGATCCTGAATGTTTTATCTTTTCGTGGATAGGTAAATACACGCCGCAATACACTTGGCTTGAAGAGGAGTTTCCTAAGGTTAACAGGACAGAAACTCCATGGTTGATTGTTTTGATGCATTCACCGTGGTACAATAGCTACAATTACCATTACATGGAAGGTGAAACCATGAGGGTGATGTATGAGCCGTGGTTCGTAAAGTATAAAGTAGATGTTGTTTTCGCAGGTCATGTCCATGCCTATGAAAGATCCGTAAGATCAATAACTTTGTCTAGTCATGTCTCTTCTTAAACTATTAGATAACTGAGAAATTTGAGGTATTGTGAAACCAGGAACGTGTATCAAACATAGCTTACAACATAGTTAACGGCATTTGTAGTCCAGTTAAAGATCAATCAGCTCCAGTTTACATCACTATTGGTGATGGAGGCAATATCGAGGGATTGGCCACCAAGTAAGCTCTTTCATTGGAACCGATTTTCGATTATATTTAGATAATGAATGAGTTTGAATGTGTAATTTGGTTTTATGTAGCATGACTGAGCCTCAACCAAAGTACTCAGCCTACAGAGAAGCGAGTTTTGGCCATGCGATATTCTCGATAAAGAACCGGACACACGCATACTATGCATGGCATAGGAACCAAGATGGTTATGCAGTAGAGGCTGATAAAATGTGGTTTTTCAATAGATTTTGGCATCGCGTTGATGATTCTCCTACTTTTGATTCTTGAGAATCTAATTAAAATCTGATTTGTTGTAACTTTACTGTTGAATTACTTTGAATAAAGACAATGTGTGAGTTCTTATGCCTTTAAAACCAAATGTTTTAATTAGAGACAACAAAGAAAGGTGTAGAAAAATATACACTTCTTGATTAGTATGAAAAGGATTAATAACAACATGCTGTTTTTGTATATTTAAACGGTGTGTAGTTCTTCTGGAATTGAAAGAACAGTACAGAGTGTTATATTCTTTATCTTTTTTTTTTCTTGCCTCTGTAATGCATTAATGTGAAAAGGCCTGGACAGATAGAAATCTGAGACTTGATGCAAACACAAAATCTGTCAGTTTCTATTTCAAATAAATTTTGATTTCAGATTGAATATAAATTCAAACCGAAATAATTTAAAATAATTTAACTAACCGGAGTATGTAAATTAATTTATCATAAACCAATTAATTGTACTTTAGGTCAACTAAATATTCATTTTTCTTAATTTTAGATTTGTTTGGATTTAGATTTTTTCGGTTAATTCGGTTTCAGATAATTCGAATTAACATCAAGTTTTTCGGATAATTTAGATTTTTTATGTTTCGTTAAAGGTTTCAGATTATAAATAATTTAAAAACTTATCCGAGTCCAAATAATCCGAACCAGTCCGAACTAAAAATCATTAAGGTAGTGTTTGGATTTTATATAACCAAATTTGAATAATCTAAAAATTCTAGTAAACCAATCAGAATCTAAAACCGGATCTGAACAACATCTAGGTGTGAAGTTGATAAGAAGTGTTTTATTTAGGGACAAAATAAAAAACAGGTAAGAGTTCATTCACCAATTATTGATTTATTTCAACCAATTAAGGAAATGGAACACTAACGTATTAATATATATATATACAACGAGTTCCTCAACCCAATAAATTGTATCTATCTTCTTGTTTATATGAAAAAAAAATCTCAAAGGGTATATCTTCTGACGTGTCTACTGGTTATGCCTCTATTACAGAGAGACTCTTTTGTGTGTCTGTAGATCAAACCTATGATAAGTTGTTCATGGGTTTGGTCCTGATCAGCTTTAGTGATGCTCTGTAATGGAGACTAACCATTAGATATGTTCAAGGAGATTAGAACTACCCAGGACCGTATCTGAGCTAAGGGAGTGAAGCAACCGTTTAGGGTCTCCGATTTTTTTTTAAGATTTGCGTAAAATTTTTTCGGTGAGAAAAAAATGCTATGTAACAAGGGTCCTTATTTTTTGTTTTGCCTATGGCCCCCGAAATCTCAAATCCGGCCCTGGAACTACCCATTGATATAATGCTTCTTAACAGGTTCTTTCATTTCTGAGTTTTTTTGTGGGTTCTGTTTATAATTATCAGTAATGAAACACACATAATATTAAAGGGCAGATAATATAAACTGTTAGTGTTGATTTTGTTTCAGACTCTATTACAGATCAATCCTTTTTTTAGGCATTACTCGAATCATTCACAACTCAAAGTATCTCAACAGCTTTTAGATGAAAGCTTTGAAGCAGTTTCAGCTAGAAGGAGACAAGATTCATGAAGAGATAGAGAAGAATATCCATATGAATACTGTTGAAATCTCTCTAGCTGAGAGACAAGAATTGCGGAGAAAGTATTCAAAACTTTTATCAATATTAGACGATATATTTTACACTGTCCTCGCGCTTCAGCACCGGCATGGCTCTTCATAATTGTTGCATGACTTTGTAGCTTGATGATGTGGATAGAGAGGTGTAGTAATATATTCTTTTTGAAACTAAACCAGAAAATCAATTTGTAGATTAACGCGAAACAATGATGAAAACAATCCGAGACTTGATGCAAACTGGAGTTCCTGGTTTATATAATGATCAGAGAAGACGCACATGTGAGGAAGAGTTTGATAATAAAGAAATGTGAACTAAAGATATGTGTGGATCTGGTAATAATGGATTTTACCTTCTGTAGAGAACTCTGATGTCTTCTCTCCAGGCAGGACTTTCAAGGAACACATCACCAGCTTTGTCCACATAATTGTATCTACCTCAAAGTTTCCGTATTGTTCCATTCGAACCACTTTCTTGGTTTGTCCAGGACGGAAAGCTCTTCCAATCGCTTGGCGAGTAGATACATTCTCCACATGCTCCTATTGACCCGAAGAAGTTTTTGCATCTGGCAAATGGTTAAACCTTTCCATTGAAATGAAAATGTTTAACAGTTTGCCAGATGCAAAAATCTTGTTCGGTTCAACAAAAGCATGTGGAGAAAGTATCTCACTTGTTGGAGCATCTCACATACTAATATTAGATGTTCCTCTTAACCCTTCTCTGACATGCCATTGGAGCAGTAAAAATTTGAATTATTCCGAGGCTCTCAAACACTAATGTATCTTGCTCTGATTAGATAAGTAGAGAGACTTTTATACACTCTGAAGATAAGTAGGGACATCTTAAATGTGTGGTTTAGATTTATAATTTGAGAAATTTAGATTCTAAAGAGATTTGAAAGATTTAATTAAATATTAAAAAAAATAATTTTATCAGATTTGTTTCTGATTTTTTTATTAGATCAAATATACAAATTGTTTATTTTAAGGAAAAACCTGGATTATATAATAAAAAAAATCTAAATTCAAAAGGTATGTGAACCAAAAGAAACAAAAGATAAAATGGTTGGATAAACATGACTCTAGTGATGATTAAAATGGATTACTATGGATCTTTTACTCTAAAAGATAAAAATATGTGATGACTAAAATAGATTATTGTGGATCTTTTACTCTAAAAGATAAAACTATCTGATCCAATCAAAATATAGGATAAACATAAACTTAACCATTTAGAGACATTTGTAATCTGAATAGATTTTTGTTTTTAACCTACTTTTATTTAAACAACTTTCTTTAGATAATACTCAATAAAGATTAGGGATGCTACAGTAGGTTTTTTAGCCAGGCCCGATCCTAACCTTTTTTGAACCCGATTATTTTTAGCCCGTTATTAAAACTACCCGCATAACCCGAAACCCGAATTGGGTAGCCCACAAAAAACCCATAAATTTTGGATTACCTGCGGGTACCCGCAATATTTTTTATTATTCTTAATATATTTTTTTAAAACAAATTGATAAGTTTTATATTGTATATAATTTACATAGAGTATATATATATATATTAAATCTAAATGTTACACAAATATTTATATATTAAATATTATTATATTATATTTATGTAAAAGTTAACATANAAACCCGTGTTTTTTTGGAAAAAAACCCGTAACGGGCTCAAATTGTTTTGCGGGTTTCGGGTATCCGTTGGGTTTTTACCCATTTTTAACATCCCTAATAAGATAATTGAAAAAATAGAAGGCATATTGAATTTGTGATTTTGATTTATTTCTGTACTTTTATATTCTATAGAACTTTGAGGGATTTTTAAAGATTTAAAATATTTTAATTAAATTTGGAGAATCATTGTTATAAATTAGTTGAAATGTCAGAGCATTTTGAAGACCAATATATAACATGTTCTAATGTTCCTTAAAGAAAACTTGGGAAACTGAGAGCTTTAAAACCCATTTGACTTGATATTAATCTTGGTTTTATGATTAGATTTGAGTGTTTTGTCAAAGATAAAACGTCCTACAATAAGTATTACTTTCAAAATACTATTATCAAACATAAATATTGAGGAGATAGCGACAATGATAGCTCACTTAATGCATATATAACAATTGAGATCAACTAGTGATAATATCATTCAATACATTTGTAGTAATTGTTTCTCTCCATTCTTTAGTATATTCTGTTTGTTTTTCTTGTGTGCCACGACATTGATAACCACTATTACTTGTTTAGAAAACCTTTTGTTCATCACAAGAACTCATATGAACAACACTTTTGACGAAGAAAAATTATGCAAAGCATCACACGCAAGAACTAGTTATGTTTATGTCTTATATGTAAAAGCATGTGCAGACTAAAGATCATAAATCTTGACAAGAAAATACCAAAAATTCTTTCAATATAATTTCTCAAGGAAGCATGACAAAGATTAAATTTTTTTTTGGTATTACTGTATACTTCAGTAAATTCTGTCAGATGATAGCGAGTACTTCCAATTGAATCTAGAAAATTAGCTCGGTCTGCAAATTTACAATTAACCAGGTACTTTTTACTGAAATATAATAACATACTATAATATTATAAATAAAACAGAACCCGAAATATTTCTTGGGTTAGTGTAAAAGCAAGTACCTTCCTAACTTCAAATCTATTGATATTTTTAGTTAAATAAATTTGTCACTTTTGCATCATGAGTTGAATCTTCTCATCTGCTAAGGACATAAATAAATCTAAATTAAAGTTGCGACTAAACACTTTCTCAAAAAGTGTCTTTTTTCGATTTTGAAAACTAGCTGTTTTATTTCCTACTATCATAGAAGGAATATGAGTTTCATCAATAGCTCCAACACAATTTTAAAGAGAAAGTGCTTATAGTAAAGAAGTAAGACTAATGTATAAGGAATATGGGTTAATTTACTCATTGGCAACTGATTATGATTTGGAAGTCCTTACGTTTTTAGCATGGTATCAGCGTCTGAGCACACATAGATCCCACCAAAACTTGATCGATCAAACCCATTGAAAATAAGAACGGCGATCTTGAAATTAATCCTAGATATGGATATTGTTGAGATCAATGGTTAAAAGGACCATGATCTCGAGGAGGTGTGTGAAGAATATCCCACATCGGATATATAAGATGACTAAGTCTAATATATAAAGAATATGGATCAATCCAATTATCACCAATTTGTTTTGAGTTGGAAACTCATAAGCCTTTAAAAACTATAATATGTTAAAAACCTAAAAACAGAAAATATGTGAACTAGAGAAACAAGGCATATGATCGTCGGGTAAACCAGATTGCTCATTTTGAAGTTGGATCAATGTGGATGTTTAACTTTAAAAATCAAAATGAATGATCCAGTGAATTGGTTTAGATAAAGTGAATTACAAAAACTCAATTAGTGGCTAAGTTGAAAAGGAAAGTGGTGAATATTGGGTGGGTATGACAAGAACTCAACTAGTGAATGACAAGAAATCAAGAAATGTTTTGGGTCAACTTTAACCATTTAGAGATTAAAGGTTCTTGTGGCTAAGTTACAAAGGAATGTGGTAAGATAAGAGGAATCATATGTTAGACTAAGTGAACAAGATAGATGTCTTAGATGGAACCAAGTAGAGTTAACACCCAAGAGATGACATGGCTCATTCATTGCTTGGTTGGCTGCTCAAAATAGATTGTCTACGGGAGATCATATGTTATCTTGGAACACAGTGGTTACAACAGATTGTGTTTTCTGCCATCGCTCACTAGAGACACGAGATCATATGTTTTTCTCATGTCCTTTCACCTCGCAGATTTGGTCCCAAATCACAAATGGCCTGCTACAGCAAAGGTACACTACTCAGTTTCTTGTTCTCATTTCAGGAACATTGATTCCCAGGGACAAGTCTATTCGCTGCTTCATTCTAAAATAAAATTTCCAAGCTTCAATAAACCTAATTTAGCAAGAAAGAAATTTTATAGGGCATGGAGAAATACCTAAATCCAAAGAAGTGATGATTCGAGACATAGGGAGGGAAGTTCGAAATCGCCTTTCAACACTGCAACGGGGTGGAGTTATGACAAATGGTTTACAAGAACAGTTTGCCACACGATGTTAGCCAACGGATTCTTGGACACAATTCAAAAATATTTAAATGTATCAATGTTAATATTTTCATATTATATTCATAAAATAAAATTTTACACAATAATTAAGAAAATAACAGATTTGTCATTTCCTATTGGTCATTATATTAAACTAACATGGGTAAAAATCTTTCACAAAGTTCAATAAGAGGTATTTAAAACAAAAAGAACAAGTATCCATCAGCACTGTATGCGTTTTACCTGAAAAAGGAGCACTGAGGAAGAGTTTGATAATAGAGAAATGAAAATTAATGATATGTGTAGATCTGGTAATAATGGATTTTACCTTTTTTGTAGAGAACTCTGATGTCTTCTCTTAAGGCAGGGCTTTCAAGGAATACATCACCAAGTTTGTCCACATCAATTGTATCTACCTCAAAGTTTCGGTATCCACAGTACTCGTTCCACTCGAACCACATCTTTGAGATGACTTCCTTTTTGAAGCAAGTGTTGTGGTCTTCTTCCTGAGGTGATGACCCAG
>KE156810.1:0-12710 GCA_000411055.1 Leavenworthia alabamica
TATATTATATATTTATTGTTGTATAGTTAATCAGTTTAACCATATCAACCCGGTACGAATCCGACTAACCGGTGATTTAAAAATAATCCGGATGAGTAACTAGATCAGATTTAAAAACACTGAACAAAAGATTGATTATAAGAAATATATTAAACAATAAAAACAAAAAGAGACTTAAAATAGAAAAGAAAAAAAAAGCTCGGGAAAGGTCAGTAGTATTTTAATCGAAGCCATCGACGTCCACTTCATCAGATTCCATCTCTCTCTCTAAAAGATTCCTCTTTCTTTATCTCTAACAAATCCTTCATCGTTCTTATCCATCGCAGTCTCCGTCTCCATAGTTATCTCTCACACAGATCCAAACAGAGATTTCTCTAGATGAAATTTGGGAAAGAGTTTCGTACTCATCTTGAAGAGACATTACCAGAGTGGAGAGACAAGTTTCTTTGCTATAAACCATTGAAAAAGCTTCTCAAATACTATCCTTACACCTCTTCTACCGATTTGGGACTCGGAGATTCCAATCAGATCGATTTACGTCCTGTGTTTGCTGATACTACTAACACATCTTCTGATGACGTCCTTGTTAGACCAACTGAAGATCTACAAGCTTCGTTTGTGAGGATACTTAATGAAGAACTTGATAAGTTTAATGATTTTTACGTCGATAAAGAAGAAGATTTCGTTATTAGATTACAGGTCTTTTGCTTAATCTCCATCATCTCAAATCTTCTCTCAATCTAATTATTGATATTAGATAGCTTCACGAATTCTAGGTCTAATTTAGGAGTTGTGTATAACTTAGTTCATGCTGTGACTGACTGATTCAGAGATATTAGAATTGGATCTCTAATCAAAGAAACCTCATGGCTTTCTTGATTCAAGTAGATTATGTATCTCTAGTGAAGGATTCTTATGGTTGGATTAGCTAATGATTTGATTACTTAGTGCAAACAATTTCTTGCTTTGTGAGATTTCACATTGCTTAGGAGTTTATATGGTCTATGATCCTTGCTCTGCTTCTTTTGAAAGACATTAGCTTTCATTCATCTAAAGCTTTAGTAGAGGATTGTGTATGTTCATCATTGTATTTGTATATTTTGCAAACAGGAGCTCAAGGAAAGAATAGAGCGAATTAAGGAGAGAAATGGTAGGGATGGTGATTTCGCTTCAGAAAGTGAATTCAGTGAAGAAATGATGGATATTCGAAGAGACCTTGTTACTATTCATGGTGAGATGGTTCTTCTCAAAAACTACAGCTCCCTTAATTTTGCAGGTAACTTATGAAACAAAAACACACAGATCTTGTTGCACACACTACTGTATATGCTAAAACATAGTTGGATTCCAGGCCTGGTTAAAATCTTGAAGAAGTATGATAAAAGAACTGGTGGACTTTTACGTTTGCCTTTCACACAGCTTGTTCTACATCAACCTTTCTTTACAACTGAGCCACTTACTAGGTTAGTCCGTGAATGTGAAGCCAATCTTGAGCTTCTTTTTCCATCTGAAGCAGAAGTAGTAGAGTCTTCCAACACAGTGCAACCAAACTCAAGCTCACATCAAAACAACTCTCCAAGAATTTCAGCTGAGACTTCATCAACTCTTGGCGATGAAAATCTTGATATATATAGAAGTACACTTGCTGCAATGAGAGCTATTAGAGGGTTACAAAAGGCTAGCTCCACATACAACCCTTTATCATTCTCGGCCTTTCTTAGGAGTGAGGATGATGAAACTGTAACAGCTGAAAACTCTCCGAACTCTGCAGATTTGGAGGGCAAAGATGAATCAGAGAAGAAAGACACTACTGGACCTTCCCACTGATCAAGAGTAGACTGATGCTCCTTTTGATCAAGATTTTGAGATTTTGCTTCTTGATATCACCCTAACTTCTCATAAAAAATTTAACACATTTTGAGTATTAACACATGTCCGCATCTCAGTTTAGTTCTTCAGGTTTGCAGATCACAACTTCTGTATGTATTTGAAATGTTTAGTACCGTGGCTTATAGATGTTCAATGAAAAATTTATCGTCTGTGTCATTTTGCAGATTCGTTTGAAAAATAGTTTACAGAACTGATATCATCAACCTATTAAGCTGTTTAAGTGTTCACCAGTAATCTGAACAGGAGCCTCCCTTGAACTGATGAAATCTATTTCTGGGTCATAGACCTTTGAAACAATCTTCATAGCCGAATGACAATACCGACATATCCTCAGATTCTTGAAAACATGAAGAGGTTTACTCGGTTCTGTTTCCAGAAGCCCAAAATAGACGGCTAATTTCTCACTATGACAGCACAAAGCTTGCTCTTTATCCTCCAAGGGAGAAAGTAGAAACCATGCCAGGGACATTAGGGACATAACCAGCTGAGTCATTAACATGGATGGAACTAGGTATTTGTCTGAAACCTCTGTTTCTCACACATCGCTGTAACCCATACAAGATGCACGCATGGCTTACTGAGCAATTGCTCAACCGAGGATATGTTCTCATTTCCAAAAATGCTCCGAGTTCAAACAAAAAGTTCCAGCAATGTCACTCCTTCCTTCTGCAACATACATGTTGGACATAAGTATTTGGTATTCTGTAAAGTCTGGATTCATCTGAATAAGCTCTCTTTTAATTTGTTCGGCTATCTCCTGGTTTCCATGGATGCTACATGAGCCTAGAAGCATTTCCAAACCATGGAACCGGAGGCTGTGGAAACATTTCCACCCTTGTTATACCATCCAGAGTGGCTGCAAGCACTTAGGTACTTATCATCTACAGGAACATTTCAATAATCATTCCAACTTTCCCATGCATTACTAATCCACTAAACATGGTGTTCCATGTAACCACATTCCTCTTACCCATCAATCTGATACATTCATGGAAGAATCTATGTTTCCTCATTTCACATATGTATCAACCAATGCTGTTCCCACCATGACATGATCATAAGTTGTGTCCTACCCCATCATCATTGCCTTCTTCCATGCATACACATGAACCCATCGACCAATTAACATGTTTCCAGACTGCGCACAAGCTGATAGCATGCAAAAGGTGTCCCACAAACATAAAATTTTCCCTGCATCAAACTCTCACCTCACGCGCTTTCATACCACATTTATACAAGTCTTTAAAAGCACGTACTCTACGCGCGTAGCTGAAGGTTTTTTTATCTTTTTATTCGATTAAAATTATGTACACAAGGAAAAAAAAGTGAAAACAAAGTTCATGGACTCATATATTTTTTCAATACTTTATGTTTATACACAACCACTACAAAGGAAAAGATACAATCATACAAATAGATTGTTACAATTTGATTTTCTAGAGAACATGACTTTTCTGGTTATGAAACCTGATATAGCTAAATTATATCCACATTTGGGTAGTAGACTAAACTCTTTAATATCTAAATTTGTCATTGACAAAGACATATAAAGAAAACAATGTATTTTGTTGAATAAATAAAAATAGTTATATAATATTTGTCTAGACTCTTCATTTGATTTTCTCCACGTCCTTCCCTACTTAATCATTTTTAGATTTCTTTTAGCGGTCCACAAAAAATTTACCCTTTATTCTTAAAATCCCTCCAAACAAAATTCAAAACACACATTACAATAAAATATACATAACTAAATATTCGTTTTATATTTTCAAACATATAATTTCAATCCATTTGGTTATAGATTTGACAGCTTTATGAAAAAGACATGTCTTAGTTGGATTTGATGCTTCCATACAAACAAACAATCACAGATAAACCACATGGAACAGATAAGCCAAAATATTCATGTTTTGTATAGTTTAATTCATATAAAATCCGTGTAGATCTAACCAAAACTTGACACTTTCGAATCATAAAGAAATGTTTAGTAATTAATTTAACTTCTCAAATCAATCAATACAACTTTTTCAACAATTAATTCAAAAACACAAAATAAAAAAACTTAAAACCCAACAATCAAACAACTGGTTCACTTTAATTTTAAATGATTTTTCCCTGAAAAGAATTTAGAGTTTTTTTTGGTTCAAATCGGTTTCGATTCGACTTCTGATCATACTACCACATCCTTAAGATCACATCCCAGATTGTTGTAACAGAGAAAATAGTAACCGGAAGCATGAACTGAACGAAACGTGTGACTATAGAAACTGATCCAATGTTCTTGATAGGTGCAGATTTTGGTGGAGGAGGAAGCTTCTCAACTCTAACAGCTAGCTTCATACCTCCATAACAACCACCCTTTCCGTCAAGTAGATAGTAATGTTTAGTCTCATTGAGAGTGACAATGTCTCTACCAGCTCCACGTGTCCAGTTACGTATTGGGTGGTCGGAGATACAGCTTTGATAATCAGTCTTGTTTACTTCAAGAATGTTGTGTTGGTTTCTGTCGAACACGAAATCTACACATAGTAGTAATCCTTTAATTAAAACCAAATCTTTTTGTTTATGAAATCACTAAACCGGGTTTGGCCCAGGTTACTATTTCTGGTTTAAGATTCGAGCTTTAACTCAGTAGGACATAGAAAAAACACTGTTTATACGACAATGAACAGAGAAGTGTTTGTGTTTTAACCAGATCTGGATTAATTTGGAAACAATTTTGAAGAAAAAAAACAACATAATGTGAATCAGATCTGTCTCTTAATAAAAATTAATGAGCTTTCAATGTTTTTAAGGGGTATTGTAGAAATTAAGAAAGCTAAGAACTTCGGTAGAGAAGTTGAAATTTTTGAAACAATGAGTAGATTTAAAGAGAGAGCCATTTCAAATCAGATCTAATATAAACAGATCCGCGAATGTAGATTGAAGAAAAAGAGAGAGAGAGCTTACAGAGCCAGTCTCCAAGGTAGAAATGCTTGCCCTGAGCCCAGATAGTGTAGTTAATGTTGGGGTTCCAAAACTTGTTCTCACCTACTGTATACTTCTTCGCCTTCACTCCCGGCATCTGCACCGTCATTAGTATAGCCACCACTACCGCTGCAACTAACACCGTTAATCTCGCCATTTCTTACTCTCTCTCTCTCTATCTTTCTCTTTCTCTTTCTCTTTCTCTCACTAGACGTATTGCGCAATTTGTGAGTTTAGAGTGGACTAGTGGGTTTTCAACTTTTCATAGCCGATTTTTTTTTTCTTTTTTCAACTTCCCTTAATAATAATGAATAAAATATTACATTATATGTATTTTTGGTATAATGAAAGAAATTATATAATAAATTTATAAATATGTAATGTTTTTAGACAACCTCAACCGCGTTTTCAATTCCGCGGTAATGACTTTTGCTTCACTGTTGACAGATCCCACAGCCTTGTCCCATTTTCCATTACATTGACTATATATTCTTATTAATTTTATTTTCCTAACATGTTTCTTGTTAATTTAACTCATATTAACTGAATATAATATTAAAGAAGCTATATGTTTGCATAATTGCATAGCTTAAATAACTATTATTATTCAAAACTAATTCACAGCTGATGAAGATTTCTTTTACAAAAGAAAAAAGTTACAGTCAAGGTTGAGCTGACAAAAGCCTGCTTTCGTTTTAAAATCCAGACATATCCAGAACATCACACATATTATTAATATTTTTATTTCAAATTATTACACAGATTATTACGCTTTTTTGCATGTGAGTGATGATATGGTTCTCAATAAAAGTTCCACGCTTTTATCTCCTGGCCTTTCATTGGTTACTCCATTTTCTGATTCACATTTTATGGATTTTTTTTTCAAAGGATATACAGAACTGTATATATATCTGAAACTAGCAAATTTGAACTGGATCTTGAACTAGGCTTTTAAAATCAGTTACTGAAAGGTAGATGAGCCCATCGCTTACATTTATTCTTCTATTATTATTTTTATTTATTCAACAACTAACTTAGTTAATGTAACTACTATATATAGCCCACGTAAATGTAAAAAGCCCAATTTAAAAGAAGAAAAAAACAAAATCAAGTTCGGTTATTAGTATATGACAATTTATTTACTGTAGCCTACCGAAATTAAACCACCACTACTTGTAGTTGTTAGATTCGCAGTTTTAAATCGAACCAATACTAATTGGTGGTTTTGGAATCAATCATCAGACCAGAGTCTTCTTCTCCGGCTGTTGTGTCTCTCTCTGCTCCGACTTTGGCAATATACACTACAGTAGCAAACTCATGAACTCGTGCAAATCCCTTATTCGTTCTTCATTCTCTTCCTCTCGATTGGTTCCTCTTGTAAACCCTAATTTATCAATTACCTTTATCTCTATTCGCGCCTTTTCTCCACTCTCTGTCCTCCATCCAAGATATCCATGTACATTCTCTCTCTTCCATATTCTCAATTTTTTTTGAAATTTGATGTTGATTCAATTTCTCGCGCCTAACAGGCATTGGAACAGCTCGACGAACATTTCATGGAGCTGTGGCTCTTTCACCGGAGATCGTCACGGAAGATTCTCCAAAGGATAATGTAAAGGAGTTACTAACAACCAATCGTGATGAGGCTTCAAGTATGATGAAGATGGAGCGGAGGTGTATTGTAAGTGATGGTGTGGGTGAATGTAGAGGATCATGGTTTCCTTATAAGGACATGTTTAGGTGTGGTGAGTTACATCTTAATAGTCGTGAGGTGTTGGAAGCAGTGAGTCCTCATATGATGGAAGAGAGAAAAAATAGGTTTAGGCGTGTTGTTGAGAATCGAAGCTTCTCAGTTTGTCTTGTAGTTGAAGGTCTATCTGATTTTGGAAATATATCTGCTGCGTTTCGCTCAGCTGATGCGTTAGGGATTCAATCTGTTCATGTTGTTTTTTCTGACAGCTCCAAAAGGTGCCTTTGATAATAATGGTTATCTAAAAATGATTTTGATAATAATTCATTTGACGAATGTGTATTTATGTATGTGGTAGGTATAAGGACAATCGCCATGTGAGTATGGGAGCTGAGAAGTGGCTTGACATTGAACTTTGGGACACACCTAAAGAATGTTTCCAAGTTTTGAAGTCTCGCGGTTATAGAATTGCCACAACTCATTTAGGAATCGACACGGTAAATCCTTAAAAAATTTGTTTATGTTCTTTTCTCATCTACTATTATATTGATAAGGCAAAATGAATGTGTGTTATTAGTACTCATGACATACTTTTTAGTGGTAAATAACATAGGTTTCCATTTACGATATGGATTGGTCATGTCCAACAGCAATAGTTGTTGGAAACGAGGGCAGGTAATAATATCAAACATCTCTCAGTTTCTCAATCGTTGATCTCTTGATAGAAGTTGTCTGAAAATTGCAGGGGAATAAGTGACGAAGCTTTGGAGTTATCAGATCTGCGTTGTAGTATTCCGATGAATGGAATGGTTGATTCATTCAATGTCTCAGTAGCTGCAGGGATTCTGATGCACCACGCAGTTTGTGATAGAACCAATCGTCTGGTAAACTGATTGACACAGCTTTTTTTTTTTAAGTTAGCTTTCAGTTCATTAATGTTTTTGTAACATCAATGGTTTGAACAGGGAAGTCATGGAGATCTGTCGGAAGCAGAGAAAGAAATATTGATGGCTGAGTTTTCACTTCGTCACAATAGAAACGCACTTAGCATTGCTTCCGAATTTGCTAAACGTAAACAACTCTCTACTTCCTTCTAATTTTTATATTTATTTTTGATTTCTTTTTTCTTTCCGTTTTAAACGTGTTAGACTTTCAAGTTTTCATCTTCAAGTAATTTATTCTCCATAGGTTTTTACTTAGCTTATTTATAAGTGTAACGTGGCATCATTATATCAATAACATGGAGCTGAAGCAATCCTAAAACATGAATAAACACACGACAGAAAAAATAAGTCACAATTCTAATTAGGAAGAAAGCCTAACTAAACTAAAAAAAAGGATTTTGTTTACTTTTGGAACACATAATTTAATCGATTAACATATCACTGCTTGTAGTTTGTATCCTCTCCTTGTTACTGCTATCTTCTCCACTTGTCCGTTTCTTTGACTGATGCGACTTCACAAACTCATCGATTCTTGCCTTTAACTCAATGTCGGGTATCAACATATCCGATGTCAAATGTGCTCGGTTAAATGGATCGTGCTGCAGCAGAAGAAAGAGAATCAAATTCAATGAGAGATAGAGATATGAAACTGATCATCAATGTGTGTTAGATATAGTTACATTGTCGCTAAGAAGATGACGTTGAATGATGGGTCGATCAACTGTGATTCTTGAGCTTGGAAGTATCACTGGATCTCTCATTAGTGTGCACTGTCAAATTAAAACAATTACAGACATTAGAGTGTGTTATAGAAACAAGACTAGGGATTTTGGTCAATTAGACAGAAATTACCTGAATTGGATCGAGGAACTCGTCTGGTATTTCGCCCAGTGCAGCTTCAGCATCCATAGCTTCAGAAGCAGCAGCTTTGGCTTTTGTGCCTAACTCCATGAACTCTTGAATGATTCTTCCATCTTCACCTATTCTCCTCAGCACATCTGCTCCTGCTTTAAATAGCTGCAAAAATCCGCCACTTGTTTCTTTCAGTTAAGGCAGATATATTATGATGAAATGGATTCGGTTGAGGAAGGAGGATTATACCTGTTCGTTATATGATCGGCCATCACTGGATATGGCACTGGGGAATATGTTTTCCGTGTCTCCTCTTGCGAGATTAACATATATCCGAACAATCTTCAAAGTTCATCAAAGCAATCACAATAATAGTTAGTTAGTATTCACACATTTTGGTGGAGGAGACTTTGAGTAAATGTAATCGCTAACCTGTTTAAGTAACTGTTTTGGACGGAACTCATACTTCTCGGGATCTCTTAAGCTTAGAGATTTACGCTGTGGACCCACGAGTTGTAGCAAGAAGTAGTTAAGCATATTCGCAACCCTCTCAATCTGAGTAACAAACAAATAAACTTTTCAATTGGGTAATCACGTTAACATTTCAGGAATAGCGGGTCACGTTACCATCTCAGGGAGTAGGAAAGGGGCAGTAATCTCCTCGGATGTAAATGAAAGCATAGTCACATCTTCATTTGCCAGCTTCATGTCGATTCTCACAATCTGCAGAGCAAAATAAAGTTATTTAGGGCATCATAAACAGAATATGAAGTAAGATATAAGATATGATAATTCAACTAACATTCTCCTGAGAATGGAAGAGTCTTGTTCTCTCTTGTCTTTCTTGAGTTGGTCTCTGCTCCCACTCTGTAGTATTTGACATCTCCGCCTCGATTTGTTTAATCTCGAGAATTTTGTTAAGACTTTCATCCAGAAGATAGATGCTATCATTGACTAAAAAGTTTAAGAAGTTCAAGTAAACTCCCTTCTCCTCTTCTTTTGCAATCTGTAACACATCAATTTTGGTAAAATTATAATCATTAGAACATGATAGTTGAAGTTCAAAGTCATGGCAGGTTTACTAAGAATTTACCNACTCTAGAAGCTCCGCAATGTTGTGGCGAATATTGAACTTGTCATAGAACTGCATTTTGGATAACTAGATTTCAGTTACATTAAAGCAAGAGCGGACAGCAAATATGGCTTCCATATCTAACATAATCTGAAGTACTATGCAACAGAAAGAAGCTCGTTATTGCAGGAATATTATAGCCACTAAGCAGAATCTCTTGCAATCACCTGAGTGTGAGAGCCCGTGAACTCAATGTCAACATATAGTTTTAGTAAATTCCTGACAAGATATTCAAGAGATAACTGATGCCCTTCGAAAAGAGTAGATGTAGCAGAAGAACCACTGCATATGGAAATTTATCCGAAGTTATCGTACCATATTACTGCAGAATTTGTTGCGTAGCAACACAAACTGAGGATTTACAGTTTTATATCATGGGAAGAAAAATACCTTGAACGGGGCATCCAGCAGTTCAGAACTTCAACCATCTTTGCTCTGAGATATGGGTTTCTAACATATTCTGGACTTGCCATGAACATAATTATGAAGTTCATAAAGTCATCCTGAAGAAAAGAGAACAACCATCATCAATGCAGGTAAAAACTAGGAATATCTATAGCAGGATGTGATCGCCCTAAGCATACCAGCAGCACCCCATCCAAAGCTTTGGGGATTCTTGAAGCAGATATCAGTAACTCCATTGCATCTTCAACAAAATGCTCAGGCATACAGGAGAACTCCATGGGGCAAGTTGATGGTAGAGGCATCTTAAAGCCACCAACTAGTCCAACCAACCAAACAACCACAAGTCGATAGAAAGACAAAGCTCGCTGAATAAAATCTCCATCCTTCAAAATAGTTTAGACATAGAGCAGCTATTACTATCATGGTAACGGTCCAGAGAAAAAGCAAAAGATGTTCACAGAGCAGAGAATATGATTACAAACCCTCAATATTTGGGCCTCATGGCAAAGCTTTTCTTGCGAATACAGCTCTAATTCTTTTTCCATTCGGGATATATCAAGTTCCAACTGTGGAGAAGGTGCTTGATCTCTCATGGCTTTTAATGTTGCAAGATTGTCTTCACCTCTCGAGATGTCCTACATCATGCACAAAAGAGAAAAGTAAAGAACAATACAATAACAATCTTCTTCTTCTGCAAATCCAAACATCAAGGACTCTTTCACAATCAGAAAGTGTGATCAAGTTCAATTTTTCCCATAGTCCTTTTCGTTATAGCTGACAAAAACCTTGACCACAAAACATGTCAGGAACCAACATTAAATAAAAGCTTTCTATAAAATTAATATCACGATCACTTCCAAATCTTTAACATTTCTGGTTTGAGAATCATGCAATGATGACTACCTGAGCAAGATGTTTAAAGTCAGAGAGTGCTTTTAAGAGACCCAAATTGAGGACCCTCGCAGTCATGAAGAAGCATTCACAGATGAAAGTGTATTTAGTTGTTGACTTTGCATTTTGCCCAGAAGGATTACTACTAGAACTTGTGGCTTCTTTGGATTGTAACAATCGACTTTCGTTCAGGTTTTCTTGACCACTACCATTTGCTTTTGCATTAGCATCCTTGTCAATCCACTCAGAAACTTCTTCAGACGAGGCATGAAGAGCAGTCAAGTCGCTGGTGTAGATTGTAAATAATATTACTCGTCATGAAAATATGAAAATCCAGTGAGGAAATGCAGTGAATTATCTTGAGGCCCATACCTTAATTTTAAGCGGTGGCCATAGAATGCATATTTTGGATCAATCTTATCTCTTTTAGTTAAATGTGGGTCTAAAAACGGTTCACATAGACGAAGCATTACTGCACTGAGGTTAACAAACATGCCTGAACTAGCACAAGAGAGTGGATCAACCTGCATACATGATATACATGTTATAGGATGTTGATTTGAGCAAAACGAAAAAGACAAATACCAACTTGACTATGAAACAGTTCATGAATAATGACCCGAAGCAAATAATCATCTTATCGTACGCTGACTACCTGTATATGGCCTCTCGACGCATTTGCATTGATCACCTCTGCAAGAAACTGTAGAACACACTCACGGGTATCAGTACTTTTAAGTAAAATCATCAGTACATCATGCAGCCCGCTGTACAAAATGTTCATGAAATTTTTAATTGTGGAGAAGGATGACAGTAAATCTGCAGGACGACGTTCCGATGCTTCAGAGAAACACTGCTGTCTGATATTCACAAAAACAGTATGACATATATTAGCTTTGCCGTAATATGTAAAAAAATATTCTTTTGAGATATCAGCAGAACACTTATGGTTGCAAACCTTATCCTTATCCTTATCCTTGTCATATGTCAAGGTTTAATGAACACTCAAGATTCTTCAGTACAAACAAGAAAAAAATTGATTTCATTCACAGAAATTTAAAGCTAACAGAGAGCTTACTATTATTTCTGTTGGTTTAAAATATACATCACCTAACAGTAATATCTTCTAATGCCAACAAATATTTGATTCTTTCCTTTTTTTTATTAAGTCTCTACTATGAGTAAAGCTAAACAATATTTCTTATTGTCCTAACTGTCTTAAAAACCCCATAGTCCAAAGATCAAACAATTCTCTAAATAATTGAAACTCAGAAGGCTAGAAATAAGTTCCAACTCACCCAACATCAGGCTGACTCTTGAATAGCGTATTATCAGGCAGTGCACTAATATGGAAGAAAGGGCCGAGAATGCTCGTCAACTCCATTGCTCGACCGTTCATATAGGCTCCTCGTGGAACCCACCACTCGTGAGTAACCAGAGATTTAGCTCCTACTGGTAAGCTAACGAGATACTTAAGTGCCCTCAATGGGGGCTGGAACTCTCCAAGCACTGATAAGTTTAAAACCTTAGACCTCAAGTCCTCATAAAGCTCCTTCAGAATCGGGTCTAAGCTATCAAAATCAGAGTCTTTAAAAAACTCATCCAAAAATCCAGGAGGAGACTGAACTCCACTGCTACTACTACCTCCAAACATATCTAACGAACTCGGACCAACTTCGGCGAAAATCAATGGCAGTAAAGGAGACACATTCCTCTTCTTCTGCTTACTATCCATTCCACCGCTAGCATTATCCAAGTTCCCAAACATGTCAGGATTCGCCAAATGAATCCTACAGTAAGAAACAGTGAGCTTTTTCGCCTGTTTAGTCACAATCTCCATCTCAGATCTCAGATTCTTATCCTTCATCGATTGAATTTTCTTCGATTCGTCGTAAGCACGACGGTAGCAGCCGATAAGATATGGGAAAGGCGGTTCAGC
>KE156810.1:20436-106550 GCA_000411055.1 Leavenworthia alabamica
TTTAATTATACTGCTCTTTAATTGTTGGTTCTGCTTTTATTTGAACAATTTTTTGTGAGAACTAGTTGACGAAAAAATTTAACAATTTTCGTAACAAAAAAAGAACACAAATTTATACTTTTAAAATGTGATTGTAATTTTATTGAAATTTTATTATTTTGTTAGTAAAAATTATTATTAAAAATATTATACGTTATATAAAAAATATAAAAAATTTTGAAATTTAAATTTGGACAAAATTTAAATTTAAAATTATTATTGAAAATATGATAAGTAACTCTTCTATTTTAAAATTCAAAAATAAAAATCCAGTCAACAAAAAATAAACCCATTAATAATGAGATGAGATTACACATACACGTGTCAGTTATAAATTGCTATTTTTCTCTTCATTCGAAAAGTTTTAGTAACAGAAAAAAAAAACGAATCATCTTTCTTAAGAAAACTGCACAAAACGCGGAGAAAAAAACAAAAGAAACAAAACAAACAGATTTAATCTCTCTTTAGTATGAAACAAAACCTCAGAGATTTAATGAATCGTCGTCTTTTTACATCCTGTAATAAAGCTCTCTCTCCATAAACCAAATGATGAGCTTCTTCTTCCTTTTTACGTCGATCCAATGCTAGAAAAATCTCATGAATTGATAAAAAACAGAGGTTATTAGGTTCTTGTTTAGTTTTCTTGAAACTAAAATGGTTAAGAACATCAAATAAGTTTATCATTGAATCTCTCCTCTCTATCTCTCTACAACTGATTAATGGCTGAGGAGACCGTACATTTGCCTAGTTCACCAAATGTAAACAGATCATGGAGAAGGATCTCTACTGGAAAACTAAGTTTTTTATACACTGAAGAGAATATTCTTCCTAATTATCTAAGATCATCTACTGGTTCTTGTCATGATGCTTGCAAATACGGTAACAAACATGAATCTGAAGACAAGTCAAGAGTTTCTCGTCTTAAAAGGGTTAATAGAAGCTTTTCTGGGACTCTTAACTTGGATTCACCATTGAGTAAGAAAGCATTGACTAAATCTGTCTTGAACTCTTGCAAATATGATCATGCCACGAATGAAGTTAGTGATGTTAAGAAGAAGAATGTAGTAGTAGATAGAGGAAATGAAAACGTTGTGTCTTGTTTAGCTGATTCGACTAAGCGAAAGAAGAAGAGGGTCTCAAAGTCTTTCAAAACGATTTATGTGTCACGATCAAGATCTAAAGAGATGGTTGAAAACAATAGACGTGTTATTGCTTTGAAGCTGAAGTCTGTTGCACAAACAGCAGCGATGGCTCTTCGTCGTAGTACTGTGAATAGAAAGAAGAGTAATGACGAATCTGGAGTTGCAGAACCAAAGAAAGCAGTAGTTGTGAGTTCAAGAACGTCAATGTCTTCAAAACGCTATTCGTCAAGTTTGAAGACAAAGAAGGAGAGTAAACTGGAGGATGAGAAGTGTAAAGATTTGGTTGAAGAGAAAACTCTTTATGTTGTTAAGATGGAAACAAGGAATGAGATTGCTGAATCTGATCAAAACCAGAGGTGTATTACAGATTCAAATACTGATGATCCAAAGAGTGAAAAGAGCCAAGACGAAGCTGAATGTATTGTGACTGAAGCTGATGATGAATCTTGTCAAGAAGCTGAAGAGGAAGAAGATGATGAAAGGCAAGATCAAAGCAAAACCTTCTCAACAGAATCCTCTGTAAATGAAAAGTCGATGAAACTCATAATCAAAAGAGGAAAGATTATAGATTCTAGATCACAAGACAACAGTCCAAGAAAGCTTAAGTTTAAGAGAGGAAAAAACGTTTCCAGAGCTGACACAACTGCAAAATCGGGTGGTCTGAGAAGCTTAAAGACCAAAGAAACAACGAAAGAACAACAACACAAACACAAATCAATAACAGTTGTTCTGAAACACCAAGACACAGAGAAGAAGAGCGATTCAAAAGCGTCGTTGTTCAACAATGTGATAGAGGAAACAGCTAATAAGCTTGTAAAGACTCGCAATAGCAAAGTTAAAGCTTTAGTGGGTGCTTTTGAGTCTGTCATATCTCTCCAAGAAAAAAGTTCCATTACAACAACATAAAAATGATTATTCACATAACAAAGTCTAACAAAAAGGTCTTGTCTCTTCTTCCTTTTGAATGGTGTTTATGTATGTATGTTAACATATATAGATGACTAAGTGTGTAGTCATGGTGTTTATTTATGTATGTAACATATGCACATGTGTAATGCTTCACATAAGATTCTACACTATGTATCAATGTATGAATGTAAAGTTGTAAACATATGTAGATGTATTATGAGCGTTATTAATGTCAAATCGAATTTCTAGAAGGTTTGGAAAGTTTAGTTACAATATGTGAATTACATAAAACCTAGGGGTTGAAAAAAGAAATAAAAAACCGGACCCCACGCACACGATGTCCTTTAAATGGATTGACTATATAGATTCTTTAACGTATGTGTCATATTTTCATTGGTTCTTATTGTCTAGTTGTATCACAGGCTGTAACTCTACTATGCCTGGGATTATTTTTTAATTTTCCTTATTTGAGAGCTACATGGAGTAAAAAAATTAAAGGTTTGAGATTATTTTTGTTCTTATCAATTTCTCTAAGTGAATGGTTCGTTGTTTTCTTCTGTCACCTGATTTTTTTGTCTTCCTTCATCTGTTTCGGATTTTTCGAGGTTACTTATTCATGTATCCATCGAAAAGTCTCTGTTTTGTTTACTTTGTATTTTTGCTGCTTTAAACCTTTTAAAATGCCCTAGTTACTTTCAGGTCCTAGTTGTGGTTCCTGGAATTAAGAGAAGAAGCTCCTCTTTCTAGTAAATTTCATGCTAGTAGCAATTTGTTGAACTGTTATCAAATTTGCTCTGGTAAAGTTGTTTCCTTTACTCTTTTGAAGATCTTCGTTTTCTGTGTTTTTTTTGGTTTGTGACGTTTGATTATGGTAATTTTGAAGGACTAGAAATGGGTTTTCTGGAGATGATTATTTTGGGCACGGATTGCTAGATTCAAATTAAAGTGTTGTTCTTGAGGTGGTCTTATAGATCTGAGTTACATTGTTGGTGTTGCTTTTGAAGGTTTTGAGCTAATTTGACTCCATTGTTATTGCTAGTAGATAAATGATGATGGAGAATTCTGGTGGATGTAAGGAGGCTTTATAGTAGTTCCCTTGAGATTCTGTGTGGTTTGTAAATGTGTGTGAAGGATACTTTTTGTGTTAGTTTCATTGCTTCTTATTAATAGTTTCGCCTAGCTTTGCTCTATTCATCTTCTTTCACAAGCTCTCTCTTGTTCATTTACTCCATATGTTTGCTTGTGATGAGTCCTTGTTTGAATCTGGTTTTATGGGTTGTCTCATTTCTTGTGGAGTCTGTATGACGCTGATATGCTTATTACTTATATGCCTCAGCAATTAACTGTTTGCAATGGATCTCAAGTGTATTGGAGTATAAAGAAACTGATGGGCCTCTGTTTCTCTCTTTTGCAGTTGGAACCTCTATGTGTTTTCTTCCTTGATTGAAACACAGAGGGAATGATTTTACCAAAGCAGTATCGTTGCACACACTCTCCAAGCTGCCAGTGCACGAAAGGCCATTTAAGTGAAGATGTGTTGTTATTAGTGTTCCAACATTTGAACTGGAACCCGAGATTAGTTGCAACTCTTTCCTGTGTATGCAAATGGTTTGATGATTTCGCCAAACGGGTACTATGGAAAGAGTTTTGCAAGACTCGTGCCCCAAAAATGATGCTTGATTTGCAATCTAGCGGTAGTCATTGCATTGACGGTAACTGGCGAGCCCTTGGGAAACTTCTCATCTACTGCTCAGGATGTACAGAAGGTGGTCTTTTCAATAGCACGGTTCAAATCCCAGGCCACTTTGTTTACAGAACCCGGTTCTCAAGAACATTAGGAAAAAGCCTCCTTCCTCCTCTATGTAGAACTGATGTACTCTATGTTTCTGATCCATGTGAGCATCTTGATCAAGGAGAAGAAGGCGATGTGGGTTTGTTCCGTGGGATTTTCAAGTCATTCCCAACATCTAAAGTCCGAAAAGTGATCATTAACAAGGCAGTTCCTTTTCATCCATCCGAGGTTTGTCCCTACTGTAAAGCAAGGCTATGGAGCATGCTACAAGCTAAGATAATACCTCAGAGTGCTTGCATTCGTTTGGAAGCTTATGAGGACTGTATTGAGTATTTTGTTTGCCTTAACGGACATTTACTCGGTATCTGCACTTTAGCCCCTTTGTCTGATTCAGAGGATGCTAATCCAATCGAAGATAACAATCTTACAGAGAAGAAACAAGGTTTATTACTAAACTCATTCTTACTGGTACATTACAAGACAGCTTTTTTTGCATCTGACTACATCAAACTTTGTTTTTTGTTTGTTTGCAGACAATTGCTTTGCTAAAGAAAACAGACTAAAACGGAGAAATTCTTTGTTGGGTGGAACTGAAAATGGTCCTCCGCCTCAAAAACGACTAACCAATTCGAGTCAATGTAACATTGATGTGTGAAACATTTGTTAATTTGTGTACTTTTGCAAAATTTATTATGATCAACAGTTTTCATAATCTCTTGACCTATGAAACATCATTACACTGGCTCATCAACTTATGATTTATATAAAAACTCACACTGAGATATATATATTATTATCATTGTCTTATGTGACAAAGTGACTCATTTTTCAACTGCTCTGTTTTGAGATAGCTTCTTTTTCTTGTTCAGCATCTGCTGTTTCTGACTCGATCTTTTTGAATGTGAGCTTTTGCTGAGGTAACTGGCCATTGGAGAATGCTGTGACCTCGGTATCAATCAATATGCCGTCTTCCTCTTTAAAATCTCCTCTCAAGATACCTTTAGCGAGCTCATTCTCAATGTTTTGTTGTATGACACGCTTAACAGGTCTAGCTCCATAGTTTGGATCATATCCAAGGCTTCCAAGAAGATCAACTGCTGCATCTGTGATGTTTATCTTCATTTTCCTGTCTGCAATTCGCTTCTGCACACGCGCCAACTGTAGAAAGAAAGATTCAATGAGGATTTTGGATTACAAAACTTCTCAACTTTGATCAAATCCATTTTAAAACACTTATAGAAAATATTCGAATGCAATTAGATAGCATCAACATACCTGTAAGCGGACAATGCTGTTGATTTGCTCGCGGTCAAGGGGTTGGAAAACTATATACTCATCAACCCTATTCATGAATTCAGGACGAAAGATTGATCTTGCAGCATTCATAACTCTCTCTTTAATCGTTTCGTAAGCGAGCTCGTTTGCATCATTATCTGTGTTGTTCAGAATAAACTGCGAACCAACATTCGAGGTCATAATAATAACGGTATTGGTGAAACTTACTGTACGTCCTTGAGAATCTGTGACTCGCCCATCATCTAAGATTTGGAGAAACACATTGAAGACATCTCCATGAGCTTTCTCAATCTCATCAAAGAGTATTACTGAGTAAGGCCTTCTTCTAACTGTTTCTGTTAACTGCCCTCCTTCTTCGTAACCAACATATCCAGGTGGAGCTCCAATGAGTCTAGACACAGCATGTTTCTCCATGTACTCACTCATGTCGATTCTCACTAAAGCCTCTTCTGTGTTGAACAAATAAGAAGCAAGTGCTTTGGCTAACTCGGTTTTACCAACACCGGTTGGTCCCATAAACATAAAACTAGCTATTGGACGGCCTGGATCCGAAAGACCAGCTCTTGATCGTTGGATCGCTTCAGCTACTGCAGTGACTGCTGGGTTTTGACCAATTACGCGCTTATGCAATTCTTCTTCCAAATGTAAAAGTTTATCTCTTTCGGATTGTTGAAGCTTTGATACTGGGATTCCAGTCCATTTACTCACAATCTCCGCGATATCGCTACCCAAAACCTCTTCTCTAAACATAGATTTCCCAGAGCTCAAGTATTCATTCAGCTCTTTCTCTGCTTCGTTTAGTTGTCGCTGTAGCGAGTTTAAGCTTCCATATTTGAGCTCTGCAGCACGGTTAAGATCATATTCACGTTCTGCTTGTTGGATCTCAAGGTTTACTCGATCAATCTCCTCTTTAATCGACTGAAGACGGGACATAACAGACCTCTCGTGCTCCCATTGTTCAGTTAACTCAGCTTGCTTCTCCTTTAGTAACACTAGTTCTGTTTCTATACGATTCAGTCTCTCTCTAGAAGCTTTGTCAGTATCATTAGTGAGTGAAAGCCTCTCCATTTCAAGCTTTATCACTGCACGGTCAAGCTCGTCAAGAGCTGTTGGCTTAGAAGTGATTTCCATTTTCAATTTGGCCGCAGCTTCATCAACCAAGTCAATTGCTAGAATACCAATTACCACAAATCAGTTAGTAACACTGTCTATTGATGAAGATCATATAACAAAATAATAATAACAAAGTATTAACCTTTATCAGGTAGAAACCGGCCACTGATGTAACGGTCAGAGAGGATAGCAGCTTCCACTAGAGCACTATCCGAGATGCGAACTCCATGATGAAGTTCATACCTTTCCCTCAAACCACGTAAAATTGAAATCGTATCTTCAACAGTGGGTTGATCAACATAAACCTGTTGAAACCTACGTTCCAAGGCTGGATCTTTCTCTATGTATTTCCGATATTCATCAAGCGTTGTTGCACCAATACATCGTAACTCGCCTCGACCCAGCATTGGTTTCAGTAGATTACCAGCATCCATCGCCCCATTAGTCGCACCTGAAAGAAAGAAAGAATCAAACTTTCTTTACAAATCATTGCCAGAAACAATTATAAACTATTTCTATACAGTCAAAAGGATGATGCATACCTGCACCAACAACTGTGTGGATCTCATCGATGAACAAAATGGTTTGGCCTTCTGAGTCTGTGACTTCCTTAAGTACAGCCTTTAGTCTATCTTCAAATTCTCCTCGATACTTTGCTCCAGCAATGAGTGCACCCATATCAAGAGATATCAACTGAAAAGAAACCAAAGGACGATCGAATCAGCTGTTGTTAAAACCGTAAGAAAAACAAAACCATTTGATAGATAGCTAAATACCTTTCTGTTCATCAATGCTTGGGGCACATCTCCTTGCACAATCCTCTGAGCAAGTCTGTTTCAAAAGTGGAAATGTGATATCTTAGCATTACATAAACATATGTGTAGCTTCTGAAAATTAATGTTTTGATGATAATTTACCCTTCTGAAATCGCGGTTTTACCAACACCTGGTTCACCAATCAACACAGGGTTGTTTTTTGTTCTCCTTGATAGAATCTGAATGCATCTACGGATCTCATCATCTCTACCAATCACAGGATCAAGTTTTCCTTCTCTCGCCATTGCTGTCAAATCTTTTCCATACTTCTCCAATGCCTCGTACTTGCCTTCCGGATCTGTCAAAACATGATCATTAACACTCTTTTCCACTAAATAAGCAATCAAATTTTTAACTAATAACCTCATCTATGGTTACCAACCTTGATCAATGACTGATTGTTTACCCCTGATTGATTCAATTGCAGATTTCAAGCTCTTCTCTGATATCTGAAAGTCCTTAAATAACTGTTTCCCAAACCGCTTATCACCAGCAAAAGCAAGAACCAAATGCTCCACTGACACATAAGAGTCTCCTAAATCTTTCTTAAACTGCCTTGCTCTCTGAAACAGACCTTCTAAATCACGCCCCAACATAGAACCAGCAGCTTCTCCATACACCTGAAATCACTAACCAAGCTCTCATTCGCCTCCAAACAAAACAACAAATTTTGAACTTTAGAAGACATTCATTACCTTTGGTTGACGTTGAATGAACTTCTCTGTTGCTTCTAGAAGCTTTGTGTTATCGACACCGACCTTAGAGAAAATCCTTCGAGCTAAGCCATTCTTCTGCTCCAAAAGAGCTTTCATTAGATGCTCTGTCTCCACAATCTGTTGCTTATTCTCCTTGGCCACATCTGGTGATGAAACTATCGATTGCCAAGCCATTTCTGTGAATTCTTGCTGTGTAAGCTATACAACATCGAACATAATTAGCAATCAACTTGTCAATATCAGATTCGTGAAGCTAAACGAATACTTAAACCTACAGTACAAATAAAAAAAAAGTTTCAGACTTTACCCTTCCATTAGAAGAAGTTTCACATCGGACAACGAATGGCCGATGATCAAGCCGCCGTGTGAGTCTCGCACTCTGCTTTAATTTCAGAGCTTTGAATGAATTGAGCTTCGCCGGAAAAGCCAGAGAGGGTTGAAGAGGAGAAAAGGAAGAAATCCTTCGAGTCTCAGTTCCTACGCTAACAAAACCACTAAACGCCGCGGTGGCAGCCGTCGCCATTTGCTGGGAGATTTAAAACGACAATCAGTTGAAAAAGGAAGATAAAATACAACGGTGAGGTGTTTACTTAATAATTCAGCAAATCGTCGCTTTTGCTTCTTTTTTTGGTTCTGTCTTCGTGTAGTTTAGCGAGAGCCAGAAGAAGGTGAAGCAGGAAGTAAAATAAAGAAAGATGAAGTTGCTAAACGACGCCGGATGATTCGTGAACCCTCGGGATAGATGAGGTGTCCCCTTACGAAATTTATGATTTTCAGAAGTCGAAATAATATGAGCCGTCCAAAAAAAAAGCAGAAACAATAAAAATATAGTACTATTTTCTCCTGAAACTTGGGCCGTTGATAACGAGATTGGCCCACTATAAACAATGCTAGCCACTCGTAGCTATGGTTTAGTCATCTCCAGATTATTCAATTTTGCTGCAATATATTTATATCATAATCTGCAAATTTGATTTGTTTTCTATAATTCCACAGTATCAGAATTAGATGAGAAACCAAACCTCAAGCGACCAAAAAGCCAATGATGTCACTAAAAAACAAATTACAAAATAGAAAGAAATATTTGAAGAAGAGAGTCTCTCCACAAGCTTTTATTAAAACCGATGTCCAAAACATAAGCAGACACATTTGTTCTGTTTAAGATCAGCTTTAGGCTTCTTCTTCTTCTTCTTTTCTGTTTAAAACATTAGCAGAGCAAAGATTTTAGATTCTCATACAATGATACAAATACATAACCTTAACAGATGAGGTTTTAAAACACTTGAAAACAATGCTTCAAACCAGAGAAACTCAGTTTAAAGATTACCTTTTTCAGTAACTTGAGGTTGAATGATAACATGCATTGTGATAACTGCACCTGAGAGATTACAAACAGGATTTCTACAATCTCCAACTGTTTTGTTGTTCTCCAAAATTCTACCTGCGCTTATTAGTTTCACATCTTTCACTGTCTTTGGTCCATTCTCCTTTTCTGCTCCATATCATAGTAAAATCGAACAAAATCATAATAACACCAATGATTCAAAATCAGTTTAAAGCAGGTTTTTTTAATTATGTCACAGAAATAGGCGAAAAAACAAATGTAAAGCAAAATCAGCATCTTTTCTAATGGAGAGTTGACAAGGAGTTCTTCTTAAGTCTAGTGCAGGACTCACTAGCCTAGTTGTTGGTTATGCAAGGAATTGTAGTTTTGCCAATTCAGCAACAGACCTTATGGGTTAGTTTGAGAGCTGAAGGTTTCAAAAGGGGAGCTAAAGTTGGGTTGCTTTGAGTTGTGAACATATCAAGATGGAAAGTTTCAACTTTTTCACATTGTTTACAATGCAATTCTAAAGTCTAAACCTTAGAATTGATAATAAAGCTTATTGCCTAAGATTGAGTCTTCAAAAAATGTGAAGCAGAGTAAACATATATATATACACTACTGACCTCTTGGCCACTGAGCAACAATGGTTTCTTTCAATGTTGCAACAGTTGTGGCATCAGGAAAAAATTTAGGAGCGATGTCAGAACCATCAGATAACCGGAACTTAATCTCTAATTGATCCTTCATCACATCTGCCATATTACCAATGACTGTGTTATCGAGTTCCAAAGAACCAACCGAGACTGAAAACGTTAAAAATCTCTATCTATAATGAAACCTCTTTGCTTCTATGCTATCTGAAATAAATCAAAACAAGTAACGATTATGAAACCTGAATCATATGAATTGATGAATGATCTTGAATCGTATTATATCCAAAAAGGGTAAATCCTTCAATAAATAAATCAATCAACAATACGAATATCGATAGAATTCAATTTGGGGATTCTTAATATCAAATCACCGATTAGTTTAACCGATCAAACACGACCCAAAAACAAACCCTAATTGGTGTACTTACTTGACTGATCTGAGTTTAGATTGATGAATCAGAAGGATCTTCGAGACCACATCGAAATGATTGAGAGAGAAAGAAGGAAGAGGAAGCTTTGAGAATCAATTGCAACGAAATGTTCCACTCTTTCCCTTCTCTTACGCCTATTAAAATGTTCTCTGCCTTTTAAAATTTCCTTTTTTCTTATTGGCTAACCATTTTTTTAATTTCCATTTTCTTTTTAAATTATTGTCAAAAAAAAAAAAAATTAAAATCGTCATCATTAACTTTTGGCACCTCAAATTATCTTATAACCACAAAGAGATTAAAAATCACAGCTTTAGATGTTTGTGAAGCTGATTTGCAAAAGTAAAACTTTTAAGAATTACGAACCCAAATGATATAATACGAAATGTGGATCAATTCCAACAATTGTATAATTGTTCCTCAATTATCAACAACTTGGCTTTTGTTCTTTCTTTCATGATCCCTCTCCTACTAACCAATTCTTATATAAAAGATTCAGTAACCAATCGAAACCCAAAGAATTATCAAAAGGGGTACCTTCTATTCTACAGAAATAATGAATCTATATCTCTCTCTTTCTCTCTATGCAGCTTCTTCTTCCCTGCAACACGTTTCTTATGTATGTGCCAAACTAAATCCTGAATCTTTTAGAGTGACTAAAATCTGCAGTGCTTGTTACTTCCCTGTATCCTCTTCTTGTCTTTTACATATATAAGTACCTTCAATATGATCTGAAAGTTTCAGTTTCCTACTCCATGATGTGACAATTCTTGATGAAATCGTTGGAGTAGTTGACGTATTTTGTCCAAAATGGCCGGAGATGTTCAAAGCCAATCTCTAGCCATGGCTTTGATTGCCCATTGTAGTGGATCACTGCAGCTTTCTTGACTTTTTCTATGTTGGTATTGTTCTGATAGCCTAATCCAAGCATGTGCCATGACGAATCTATTACATGGACCTTACCTTTAAACGCGATAAGAGCTGGAGGTAAGGTTCCAAGCTTCCACATCATCAGATTCGACATTAGATTCTGTTCCAAATAAAAAGGAAGCCGAGTAGGAAAGTTAGGTAACTTGAGAATCTGCTAATGAAAAAATAAAAGAGTATAAGGCCTCTATAGTATTTACCTGTCTAAGCCAAGAGTGATACGTTTCTCTGATATTTGTCTTCCTCCAAGTTTTTAGATCGAATACATTCATACCATATGCCCAAGCACATTCTTCAGGATCTAAATGCTTTGCAATGAGCGGGTGTGAGAAATTGAAGTAGTTCCTTAAACGCTTTGACATCACCCATTCATCTTCACCCCTGCATGTTTCTACTGCTCCATTGACCTTACCATCAAGGTCAATATCCCAAAGTGGAGTCAAGTCTCGCTGGACAACTATATCATCGTCTAAGAAGACCACCTTGTCTAAGTTCGGAAAAAGCTATTTAAAAAAGGGGAGAGAGAGAGAGACAAAACTGAGATATGATTTCAGAGGAACCTCAATTACAAGTTTAAACAACGAGATAAAGGATTTACCTCCGGTATATATATTCTAAGATGGTTCAGCAAAGATATGTATTTTGGACTTCTAGACTGCAACTTTGAAGCAAATCGTCGAGGAGTTGTTTCGGATAGGTTTGCCCCAGCCACATGATTCCCATGATAATAGTTCTTGACACCATTATGGCTTTCCACAGCTTCCAAAACCGGGACATTCTCTCTCGTCAACCAGTCAAACTGATGAACACCTTTAACCTCAACTATAGCAGGTGCAACAGAATTAAGTGCAAACCATGAATGCATTGCTGGGTAAGTTTTCTTGTCTGTGATGATGTGAAAGACAACTTTCTCGGGTTTTGAAGATGACTGAACAGTGGATGAGACCACAACTGAGGCAGCCAAAACATTGTCCGTGGCCAGAATAAAATGGTGGTAAGCATTATCTGAAAGAACAGGGAGAAGCTCTGGTGAAGGAAGCTGTCTGCGAGCTTGCGCATTGGAGGAATATTCATCTGTCAGTCTTAGAGAAAGACAATGAATGCCTTTGGGAATGGAACTTGCTGCAAAGTGCTTGTTCATAAGTTCTGCAAATTTGGATTCTCTAATATCCCGTTCAGACTTCTCCATCTGTTCAAGAGAGATAGAAACATATCACATAACATAATCTTCTCATTTATATGGCTCACTGTAGAGAGAAACGAGAATTATCAATAGTAGATCTCTTCCAAATGAAGAAAACAGAATCAACTAGACAATTTCAAGGGCCACATATAAATATGATATAGTTTCAGTTAAAGTATACCATGGCTCGCAGCAGAAAAGCAAATGTTTTTGCATCATAATGGTTATTCTTCATATCCAAAACAAGTTGGCTAAAAGATTTTGGAAGCTTCAAACCATCTGGAATTTCTTGAGTGCTTACTTCGTTTAAAATTTTATAAAATTCTCTAGCTAGTCTCTGCAGCAAGAGAAACACGAGAAGAAAAAGGTATCATTTAAAAACATGAAAAGATAGTGAAAATTAGCAGACTAAAGAAAGCAACCACTCACCTCTGAATCATCTACTCTACCAAGAAAACGTGGACCTAACCGCCTCCCTAAACAATCTGAAAGTAAGGAGAAGAGATGAAGAAAATTTAATGAAATCATCATAAGGGTAGTGGATCATCAATTGAAATAACACCGATCTTGAATGAAAAACCTCAACAAAGGAGCATACTAAACCATATAAAAGTATAGAACCGAGCTATCCTTAAACAACATATAGATAAACAACGTAAAGTGAAAACACCTAAGAGTCATTCAATTGGGTTCAAATCTAGTAATGCAGAAAAATCTGTAATTTTACCCATACAAACAAAAAAAGCGGGAATTTTGTTATTCAGCTCCACAATCCAACAAAATGCATTGATGGGAAAATGTGAGAAAATAGATTGTAAAAAAATTTAAGAACTCCTAACAATTAAGGTCGTACAGCTCTTTGAAAGCCAAGATCCTACAAAATTCATTAAGTGGGGACCTAACAACCAGAACAAGAAGAATCCAAAATCACCAAACTTTGTTGACTTAAGCCATCCAAGTACAATCACAAGCATTACCATTGAATTCAACATAACCAAAAAAGAAGCTTGTGACCACAATGGACACTAAAGATGAAAACTTTTAGTTAGCCTTAACCCAATGGAGAATCCTAACCACATCAGATTCAAACCAATTAAGAAAAAGGGTTTACCAATGGAGGAGCACTTGTTGACACCTTCAAGGGTAACAAGAGCAGTTAAGATGAAAACAAAAGGCAATAAGAAAGCGAGGATTAAAATGGTGTGGAAAAGAGTTCTGTAAGAGATGTGACGAGCTGCGAGCTTGATCTTCATCACGTCAATAAACTCATTGCTGCTCGAAATCGTTATACTTCTCATGCTAGGTGATATGTGAAGCTGCATCCTTGTTTGTGCAGCCCCACCACTTTCACTTCAGAATTCGAATCGTAAAAAACCCTAATTATTCCTGATGACGCTAACACACATGACAATCCCAAACCCAACATCAGATCCGATCAGATTCCACCTCTCCGATCCCGATTTCGATCTAGACTCCTCTGTATCTCCCAAATCCGTCTCTGTTTCGTTTCTTCTTCTTATTAGTGGTCTTCTCGCAGACAGCATTGGATTTTTAACCACCAATGAAAGAATCCAAATTTGAGATTCCCCCGCTACTCCTGTGGAGATTTTTGCCTTTAATCAATTGAATATCAGAATCCAAATGGGTTTACCTCAAATTCACGTCTTAAACCAGAGAGTAGATCAAGATTCAAAATCAAAGGGCTGAGGAAGAAGAAGGAAAATTAAAAAAAAAAAAAAAAATAGAAACAAATGATAGGAATATGGAGCTTTTGTGTTCCAAGTGATTTTGCCGGTGGATCTAAACCAAAAAGAAAAAAAAAAGTATAATTTATTTTTAAGATCTAAAATTATAATGAATATTTTAGAATTGGTGTCTTGACCTTGAGTTTAGGGATTGTTTATTAGAGTGCTAATTATACATTGTCTCCTCCACCTATTTTCATGGCTATGCAAGAGTTTTGCTTTTTCATCCTTCCTCTTAAATGATTGATATAAACTACTTTTATTTACAAATAATTATAAAAAATTTGACAATTAAATTGATAAATATTATATTCCATCCCACTTGAGTTACAAATTAAATTAAATAAAAAAACTTGAATCCTAAAAATAACATTATACAATTAAAATATAGTCTTTGTTGGTAGGTCCAACTCTACCATAGGGATTTATTTTAGCAAATATTGATTATAAAAACCGTACAATTCCTTTTTGTCGGTTTCGTTTAACACATTACAAAAAGTAGTAATTTTAATTTCATTTATATGCTCAAAAGTTTAGTTGAACCGAACGACACATTCCACACATATAAAAAGTTTTCTCGAGAATAATTAAATTCCCACTTCTATTTTTGTTTTCTCTATCAATTTTTCGAAAATTACTAAAAGAGACAAGAGTAAAAAACAGAGCAAAAATACCATAACTTGACTAATCAAATTATGTACAACTTCGATTCAAAAACTGAAGCTATTCCCAGAAACAAACCAATCCTAATCTGTTTCTTACATCAATACAACCAATTAAATGGGTTTTCATATATCTAAAATAACAGAGTCAACAAAAGAAATCTCAAATCTGACTACCAAAAAATTCTACACAACATCAGATTCTCGTGTCAGTAAAACTAGTTTACAATAGTAAGTGAGATACTCCAAATCCTCATCTTCCTCTGTTTCCGAGTAAAGGTCTCTTGCCATGAGACTTTATGTGACCACCTAAAGCATGAACCGAACTGAACTTCTTTGAACAGATGCTACACTTTTGTTTCTTCTTATTCTCTTGAGTCACTGATTCATTCTCAGGCTCTACTGATTCCTCTCTGCAATTCTTCTTCTTCTTACTTTTTCTCATCCTATGAAACGTCTGATGACCACCTAAAGCTTGATAAGACGAGAATATCTTGTTGCATAACCTGCATTGATGCTCACTACTTCCCTTGTACATATCAGTATCTGAATCAGAACACTCCATTACTCCTACTCCAAGCTCAGTATTGTCAAACCCAGATTCAAAGTCCCCTGCTTTTCTAGGTTTTTGCAGCTTCTGCTCATCTAGTTCACACTTGTGTCCCAAGAAACTCACTGATTCTTCAAATGTGTCATGAGTAGTAATCTCTTCTTTTAACAGTCTTTGCTCATTACTCAAAAACCCAAATTCAAATTCACCAGCTTTCTGCTGATCCAATTTGTGATCTTCTCCCAAGGATCTAGCTGTTTCTTTTAACATTTCACAACTACTGAACTTTTCCTCAACCTCTAGCTCATTACTGAAAAACTCAGACTCAAATTCACCAGCTTTTAGCTGTTTCTTATTACCCAAACAACCCGAATCGTAGCTACCTTTAGGATTAACATCTATGGCTTCAGCAACAAGTTTCAGTTCTTCTTCAAACATGGGACTACTCTTAGACAATAGTATCAAACACTCTGCTACTTCTAATTCTTCACCATTAGCAGCAAAAACAGAAGGCGAATTAAGAAATGTACTAAATGAACAGGACAATGAAGTCTTCTTATACCTAATCATCCTCGATCGCTTCTTCTTCTTTATAAGACTAAAGCTACTACACAAATTCTTCAAAGATTCTTCATAAACTCTCTGGTTCGTCGAAAAATGCATAACCTCTTGATGATTCGATAGACATTTCTCATAACGAAACCCTTTTCCACATTCATCACACCGAAACAAAATCTTCTTCATTGATTCCGGAGATATCTGGGTTTTCTTCTTTGGGTTTTTCCTTAGACTATAGTAATCAGAGAGATTTCGCTGTTGGTTCATTGACTTAATTTCTTCTTCTGACTGAGTAAGATTGAGATTTCGCAGAGCTCCATAGATGGGTTTATGGAGATCTTGATGTTCTTCTTCCACTTAGGCGCGGAAGACACGGGCTTTTCGGATGAAGAAGAAGTTAATGCAGGTAGCGATGAGGTAGATGATGTAGAGGCAGAGCAGGATACAAAAAACACAGCATTGATTCATTTTAATAGAAACTATCAGATGAGCTGAAGTAAAGATGGATTATGCTCTGTTTCTCTTCACTTTCCCGAGAAAAATTAGAAAGAAATCGTCGGAGACGGATGAAGTAACAGTTTTCTGGGAAAGAAGGAAGAGAGACTAAAATAGAGGCTATCGCGAATACAAATCTTTTGATTTTCTGAGATTTTTCGAGAGAATGATTGAGTGAGAGGAATGGAAACAGAGAGAAACAGAATTATATAAGCACTGAGAAAATAGTGGTAATTTTGTAAATCGCTGTTAAAAGGAAGAGAATCCTTGGTTGGAGTTAGAAGGTTCCACGTGGTCATGAACCAATTAAAACAGTAATTAAAAGAATATTCTGAGTTAAATAATATTTTTTGTCAACCAATTAAAAAGTATATGAAAAACAAAAACTCATGAGAATTCTTAAAAAAAAGAAGAAAATGGAAAAAAAATGCTACGGAAGAGGTTTGGTTAATTTAGGCAAGAGCAGGCATGTCCTTGAGCCACTGGTCCAATGGAGTAAACAATAAACCCGATCGATCTTCCAAAGTTGCTTAGCGTCTACGACGTTTTTACCGTCAAAAACAAAAGCCGGTTTCTACATGTTCGCAAATATCTTCTCGTAATCGAGTTGCTGGTTAAAATGCAGATACCGTGAGCATCTTTAGCTGCAGCGTGTGCATCCCGAACGACTGAGACTTGTGGAGCAACTGGTCTTCAGTGACTTGTGGGTTGTATATGCTGAGACGAGCTTTGTCACCTAACAGACCTTTCCAGACATCAATGGCTAAAGTTTCTCTTGTGTCTCCTGTGTCTTTCGTGAACATTGAACAGTTAACAAATCGGGTTTGCTGGTAGTCGTTGATCTTGATGACTTGTTTCCAGATGTAGACTAAGTTGAGTATATCCTTCTGGAAACAGGATCCACCGAATCCAACACTATGAGTTCAAGAACTTGGAACCAATCCGAGAGTATATACCAACAGCGTAGGAGACCTCTGAGACATTGGCGCCAGTTGCTTCACAGAGAGCAGACATTGCATTAACTGATGAGATCCTCCCCTCATTCTGATCCAACGGTTCATATAAGAAGGAATATAACTCTTGTCAATGTACTAGATGTGACATGGAGTACACGTGGATCAAAATCGGGCTATTTGATCCACGGTTAATAATATACAAAACTAATTTGCTGTCAAAGATATGGAAAAATTGATGTGACGTGGAATATAAAGTGGACTAAAATCAGTATTATCATTTAATTTATGATCTAACGGCCTAGATTAAGAAAATATGATTTCTTATTAATCTAAGTTTATTTATTTATTTAAAAGACACCAAAAAGAAGACTAGCCGTTATTGAGAGGAGCGCCGTAACGGTCACATTTTCTTCCCCAATCTATCTAATTTTTTTCGTCTCCTTCTTATTCAATTTTACAAACTCCATACCAAGAAAAAAACCCTAATTCTTCAATCAAAAGCGATTATTATTTGCCTTGATTTGATTCAAGGTTTTGTTATTGTCTTCGATGGAGTCAATGATTGTGAAGAATGTGAAACCAGGGACAACTCTGGTTAAGGATCGGAGCAAGTTTCAGTCCAAAGTTCAAGATACTTTCAGATCTTCGGAGAATTCAAACCCTAACATCTCAAAATCTGCAGTATCCCCGCACGTGAAATCTTCTAATTCGAAGAAATCGACACAGAGTCCGAATCCTAAACCTAGCCAGGCTGTTTTCTCTCCCCGGAATCGAATCAGAGAGAGGAGGTTTGTTGTGGTCGCGAAGAAGAATTCAAAGAAGGGAAATAAAGATCCAGAGGAATCGAAGGTTGCTGAGATTGATTGTAAATGCGGAGAGAGGAATAAAGGGAATATGAAGTGTGTTTGTGTTGCATATGAAACGCTGCGTGCTTCACAAGAGGAGTTTTTCAAAAAACGAATTGAAGTGGAGGATTGTTGTAATCTGGAACAAAATGTTGGAGATGGAGATGAATCTGGAGAACCGGAGCTAATAGATTCATCTACAATGAAGAGGACAAGGGCTAAGGTGGTGGAAGAATTACGGCAAAGTGTGCCTGTATCTGGTAAAGTGATGAATCTTGTCCAAGCATTTGAGAAACTCACTTGTTTTGGCCATTCAAAAACAGAAGAAGATGATGATATGAATAAGAAAGAGGAAACTAAGTTCATGGAAGGAGATAAAGAGCAACACCAATGGAGTTCTTCGTTTTCTCCATCTGAATTGGTCTTAACAGCTAAGAATCTGGGATTATTAGACTCCAATGCCTTGGTTTCTTCGTCCTGGGACAGTAGCCGTGGCAGGTTTGTTGTCTCTTTGACCTAATTTGAGTTTATTGATATTGTCTGTTTCTGAATGGTCTGATTGTTGATGTTTCAGTGCTTTGAGTGGGAGTTCAAATGCTGGCAGAAAAAGCAGAAGAAATGTATGTGTCTTTCTTAGTATGTCAATAAAAGCTTAGGAATACAATTGACATTATTTTGTCTTTGGCAGAGCTTGGACTCATCGACTACACTGGGAAGTAGAAGATCAAAGAAGAAGCAGGTCAAGGTCACTTCATTGAAGCCGTTTAAGCTTAGAACTGAGGTATGAGTTTTTAAGATTAAAAATTTATTTAAAGTTTTCGGATTTCATTGGTTGGTTTTGTTTCTGTGCAGCAAAGAGGTAAAATGAAGGAAGAAGAGTTTGCAAAAAAACTTCAAGAAATAAAGATGGAAGAAGAAAAGATGAGAATCCCCATTGCGCAAGGTCTTCCATGGACTACAGATGAACCTGAGGTAATCATGGATCTTGCCTCCCAGAGATTTTCATGTTTAAGATTGTGAAGTTTATAATTGTTTATAATTAGGCTAGCATTAAGTGGGAAATGAAAGAAGATGTTGTCTTGTTAAGCTAGAGTTATAATGTTGTTTTATGTTTCAGTGTCTGGTGAAGCCTCATTGGAAAGATATCACAATACCAGTTGACTTGACGCTCCATACAGATATCCGGGCAGTAGAACGCGCAGAATTTGATTACCAGGTAAAACCTCGCTAATGCAATGATGAAATCAACTATTTGTCGCCATGTTAAAAGGATGAATTTGTTGTTCCAGGTTGCTGAGAAGATGAGTTTCATTGAGCAATACAAAATGGAAAGAGAAAGACAACAGAAGGTATGATTTAGTTATGGCCATACCCAAATAACACAGTCTTGCTCTAGTTGATTTTAATAAATCAAACATTGTTTGGTCAGTTGGCAGAGGAAGAAGAGATAAGAAGGCTGAGGAAAGAATTGGTCCCAAAAGCACAACCAATGCCATACTTTGATCGACCATTCATTCCAACAAGGTAAAAGTCCTTTATTCTATAGACAGTGATAGCTAACTAAACTTAAGTTGATACATTTGCTTCTTGTTGTTTTCTTTAATCATTCAAAGGTCAAGCAAACATCCAACTGTACCACGAGATCCCAAGTTTCACATACCGGAACACAAGAAGATCAGATGCTGTAATTCATCTTCTTGGAGTGAAACTGGCTCTTACGTGAGCGATCTCAGTTATCAGTAACTATTAATAACCTCATCTGACATTGCATTCACTTCAATAACATTTCTATGTCCATATTCTCTCATTTAGTAAAACCACATTACCTTTATGAGATCCAATGAAGCAATCATTCTTGTTCCACCTTTGTATCTGGTCTACACCCAATAAATGAAAAAGATTTCGTAAATGTTGGCTAACTCTGATTTAGCTCGGGTTCTGTAAGTGCAGTTAACTCTGAAAGTTGGAATATTATTTTGTGGGTATTTAAAATTTCTGATTATATATATAAAGATGAGATGTTAACTCAAAACCCACAAGACACTCTTTTTAGCTGAGTAAAATCCTTTTTTTTTTGTTCTTTCTGTATTTACTGAAGAGAGCAAGTATAATCATGTTCAAGTTTTAACTGGATATTGTTGAGTTTGAATCTTGTTCCTCAAAGATTGGATCAAAGACTTGGATGTATGAAATGAATGCAGATTAGATGAAAGCAACCTCAATGAGTATAGGCGTATAGCTGATTCACACGTGACACGTGTATATTATTATCCCAAAAATAAGACAGATAGAGAGAAACACGATAGGAACTGAAACAAGACAAAATGAGATTTGTCTTAAATCAGATTAACAGATTTGGTGAAGTTAGTTTAGTAAAAAGAGGGGCAAAATTGGGATTCTTCGTAATCATCGAAATCAGATTCCTTTACAAAAAAAAAAAAAGAATTAATTTGAGTGTAGACAACTCTATCTCTCTCTCGTTCTCTACTCATATCCCTGCTTCCTCGGTTTCATCGACCACTGCATTACATCAATCTCAACAATGACGACATTGTCTGTACCTTGCGCCAAGATCTGTGCTCCGAACTGGCGGGTCGGATCTATCTTGACCCAACCCAATGTGATCTCATTTCCCTCAATCGTATCTCAGGTTTCTTCTTCTTCGTAATCAAACTTACTCTTTTACTTCATAATCTTCATCAATCTTTTGTCTTTAACTGAGAAATGTTAATACATTCATATAGAGTACAATGGTGATTAAGTTATTGAATCTTAGTATACCTTTATTTTTCCACAGAACCAATCTACAATTTGGAGATTATGTGCTACAACCAATGAGGTAACAAAAGCTTACTTGTTTTCTTTTACAAATAAACAATGTTTATTTCCTAAAATGTAAACTTGTTACTCGTTTTTGATGTTACTAAAGGTTGTTTCTAACTCTACCTCAATGACTAATGTTAACGGAAAAGTTAAAACCAATGTTCCTAAACCAGATGAGCTTTCTGAATTCATGGCTAAAGTCTCAAGTCTTCTTAAGTAAGTCCATATCCAAACTAATCCTTACCATTAGTTAATTGAACACTAAACAATTTTTTATCTTTATTCAAGGCTTGTGGATTCAAGAGACATAGTGGAACTTGAACTTAAGCAGCTTGACTGTGAGATTGTTATTCGAAAGAAGGAAGCTTTACAACAAGCTGTATCACCAGCTCCAGTTTATCACTCAATGCCTCCTCCAACTACAGGTTTTGCAATGCCTCCATCTCAACCAGTGGCTCCTCCTCCTTCTCCTTCTCCTACTCCCACCTTAACCCCTGCAACAGCAAAACCAGTGACAGCTCCATCTCCGTCTCAGCCTCCACTCAAGAGCCCTATGGCTGGTACTTTCTACAGATCTCCTGGACCTGGGGAACCCCCTTTTGTCAAGGTACAAAAAGATGCAACTTTAAACCTTTTGGTATTAAGAAATGATAATTGATATATGAGTTGTTTTTTTTTTTTTTGCGTTTGCGATGTGTAAGGTTGGAGATAAGGTGCAGAAGGGTCAAGTTGTTTGCATTATCGAAGCTATGAAACTGATGAATGAGATTGAGGTCATATGTTCTTTATAACATTATGATAACTTACAAAGATGATCCTTTCAGTATCTATGTGAAAATATGTGTTTGATCAATTAGTTGTATGTTGAAAACAGGCTGAAAAGTCAGGAACCATCACTGAATTACTGGCTGAAGATGGAAAACCGGTCAGCGTTGACACGGTACTGATCTCTCTCTGGTTTATTCCGGTTTTCTTACCAGAATTGGTTTTCAGATCATTTCACTAACTTGTTGTTGTCAACTGTAACAAAAACTATGCAGCCTCTGTTTGTCATCGTACCTTGAAACGAAGAAGCATCCTTTTATAGCTGGTTTTGGTTCAATGTATCGGTTTAGCTATACCGACGTGTTGAAGACTAAAGTAATTAATTACTGTTTGCGTTGGTTTGTTTTTCTGTATTCTACTGTTCCGTTTGAATTTCAATTATCTTTCTACGATACCGTATTATGCATAATGCATGTCTCTCAGAATAAATATAACCAATAAATAATTAATTGATAGTTTTGCTTTGTTGTTCTATAGTTTTGCACCCTTAAAAATTCATTGTGTCCTTTACATTTTCCGCATAACGATTTACAAACAAGAGAGACGATCGAGAGTGAAATTATCTGGGCGAGCTTAAACAAAAGAGTATCTTCATTGATCGAGTGAATGATACAAACGAGATAGGTTACAAATTCAGATAATTCACAACCGATTCTGTTAAAGACTAATCTCACTATAGAATTCAGTCTCTCCAGGATCTCGTATACCAAATCCAGAGGAATTAAATGCTGGTCATAATCTCTAAAACAAATACAATAATCTAACTCTGTTCATCATACTTGGTATTTCCGATGCCTTTTTATGACAAAGCTTAAATCTCTTTTTAAAAGAACTTTCTTGCATAAAATCTTAACAAAAACAATTTTGACACTATAGTGAATTAATACAACGGGAAAAAACAAAGATTTACACTAAGCATTAAAGTCCAAAAAAGAGGAAAAAAGGGCAAAGAAAATTATCTAGCCAATGTGATCCGGGTTCTTCTTCTACTTTGATTTTGTTTTCCTTTCTAAAAAACGGTTCATGACTTCCTAGTTTAGTAAGAAACCTTACTGTACATTGGTTAAGAGCCTAATAACAAAGCTTTTTGATTGTCTTTTGGTTCAACCATATGGACAATAATATAATAACAGGAGATCTCTCACTTTTACCTTCTGTTGCTACTTCTAGTACTGTAACTGGCTCTCCGAGCAGCCACACTACCTCCACCTCTTCCTCCTCCATTCCAGACTCTGTCATCATCTTCCTCGGCATCATCCTCTTCATTGTAGGCCAGTGATTTTTTTGCGGATCTTGACGTTTTTCTTGGCGTTGGCCGTTTTCTCTTGATGTTTGATGTATAAATGGTGTAGTCCATTGTATCTTCTCGCATCGAGTTTTTAAACTCCTGCAAAACCAAAAAATCAAATGAACTTATTAGAGATGTGAACAAAAATGGGGAAATTTTGTTGGCGGATCTGACCTGATATCTATGAACCAAGTCTTGATATGTTGAAGGTAAGTCAATGCGAGTTTCGCTGAGGTCAAAGGTAACGTTTTGTTTGGACAGAGGATCTCCTGCCTTCAATGGTTCTGTTGGAGAATAGGCCTGAAATATTTGTTTCCAAATACAATCATGTCTTCGTGAACACGTGTTAAAAGAAAAAAGGAAAACAAGTGGAAGTAGAGGATCATACTTGGCAACGTTCATCATTTAAGCTGTACGTTACTTTTAAGTATCTCTTGAGCTTCAAAAGAAGTTGTAAAGCAATAGCTGCTAAGCAATCAACCTGAAATAGCCAATCAACGAAAGACTCACATTAGTAAAAAATGACATATATAAAAGCAAAGATGTTATATAGACTGCTCAATTTTGATAAAGCACATGTTAATCTGAAAAAAAAAACAGTTGTAAATCTATTTTGTATGGTTTTTAGATTTTCTATATCCGGAATACCAAAACCGATCCTCGACAAAGGAAACACCAAACTGAAACATTTTTAGAAGAAAATTAAGTATATATTCGATTAAAACTGAATAAAAACTCACCTATAACGAAAGCCAAATATACCAACCTGATCTACGCAATATTCGGTTTATATTAGTTATTAATCTTCATAGACTGAAGAGCTGGGATATTCAAACAAAACGAAACACATATTTGAACATCCTAAACATCACAGGAGAACAAGGTAAGACTACCTGAATTTTCTGCAGATCATCAGTGGACAATTCAGGCGGATCAGATGAGGTCATCTTTTGAACATTTGCTTCTCCATTATGAGTTTGATAGGAAGTGAACTGATCCCTAGGATCTTGGTGTACTGCTACGTTGAGGTCAATAGGAGTTGCATGGCCAGATAAACTCCAATGCATTGGTTCTTCTTGAATCCTTGTGTTCTGATCCATCGTGTGCATATGTCCGGGAATTGGATTTTGCTGGTATGTTCCATTATCAGGCTGAGTCTTTACGGAATCTTTATGTAACAAAGCCCTCAAATTTGACTCGATTGCGCCAGCCCGGATTTGTATAACTCGGTTTATGGAATATACAAGATAGAGCGGCTCATCAGGTGATGTGAATGGAAGTAACGCAAGGGTTTCAGTGCAATACCTGTAAAGAGAAACAGTAAAGTTAGTATTCATTTTTTCCACAGAGACTGCAAAGTCTTTTGTAGCAGCAAATACTCACATCAGAAAGGATATTACTGAGCCACTCCAGGTTGGATTATCAAACTTACGAACAATAGAAGTCATAAATTTGTTCCGAGAAATCCGGTTTCCGCGGATAAGCTTGTAGATCCTAGACACTCCAAGTCTAGCTTGTGTGAGAGTGCTACTAGTCTGATCATTTTTCCCCGACATGTTAGTTGAACCCTTTTGCTGAAGATTTTGATTTGAATCTGAAGTGACCTGGCTGATGGATTGCATAAATATGAATGACATTTGAAGCCCGTCGCCAAGACGGCTCTCAAAAAAGGCCGGATACCTGATGAAAATGCCAAGGTCTGTTAGTTCGCTGATATGTGAACATGAGTGATGTAATATTATGTATAACCACAATCAGAAGATTACTTCTCATGCATATTCATTAGCAAATGATGGGCCAGTTTTTGGTTGGCCTCTTGAGGATCTGTCTCGAGGGCAATCAAGTAAGGAACACACGTAATAGGATGAACAAGACCTTGACGCAGCACAACTTCCACTATCTGCACAACACATATATCTCTCATTAATTAACAAAAGAGCAAAAAGACAGAAACAAAGATTATTAATGGAATTCAATAGCAAACCTTGAGAGCTGCTTGGCGAATTTGATCATCACAATCCAAGCATCTACCTAATATCTTATCCCAATACAACTGCACAATGCCTCCGCAAATGTTGGTGTCACCTGCACCAGCGGCCACAGGTACAGTATCCTCACCTTGCTCAATTGGGTTAACTGTGGTATCACTGACTTTTTCGGATCCCAATTGTTTTTCCGCATCAAGAAGGTATTCATACATGTTTTGTAATGCTTGCATCTGGATCATGAGCATTCAAATATGGATGTAACCATATGTAAGCGTCAATCAAAACATGTATATCATATAAATAGAAAACACATAGGTGGATAATAGTACCTTCATACGCCTGTTTGCTTCATCTGCTAATGTAGTCTCAATTATCTTTCCAATGTCTTCTTCCAACATGTATTCCGGTCGCGCAATTAAAATGAAACCTAAAGCCTACAGGAAGTTTGGGTCATCACGATTCTAGCACAATGTAGTATTGGCAATGTGCAATAGACTGGCAATGTATGCAACGTACCTGCAGCGATCTGACTTTCAAAGCAAGATCTTCTGTGTGGAGATGTCGTTTAAATAAACTGAGACAGCCAGAGAGATTGAAAATCTTGCCACCTGAGCTGCTAATAAGAGAGTTTCCATGGCGAATAAGCAGGCCAAGACAAAAAAGGGACCGCCCAGCAATCTAAAATAGACAGAATATTTTCAGTGTTAAGCTTCAGGTTAATCCCTTGCTGGATTCCACTTGTGAAAAAAGTTTATCTCAAATCAGTCAACACTAACTTAAGTGAGATATATGTGAAACAAAATATTACTATCAATGGTCAGTAAGCCACAATATAGAGCAGTGTTAGTAGAGAATATTGATTTTCTAAGCAAGAGGACAATGGCAGTCACTTGAGTCTACGTAACGTTAAATAAACTACATTCCAATGAGAATAATGATGCAGCCAAATTTAGACTAAGAAATGCAAACCACAACAATACAACCCACAGAAATTACATGTGTAAAATCATGTGCATAAAAGCTCTCATAGGGGAAGACCTTAATTGCGCTTAAACACAAAAAATTTGATGCATTATCTTTTCAAAGTAAACCCACCTGCTTGTTATCGGTACCTTGGGCCTCCAGCCGCTTAAAAAAGAACTGAAGAAGATGCTCAACTATGCTAACACCCTTTCCCGCCAATTTACTCACAGAACAGAGACACCTGAGAATTTGAAGGGTTTCACTAAACAGATAAAATGTAGTCTCCTAAACAAGACTATTAATATTTCTTGAGTACATCTTCCATGATGACATGTGATCATCCCAAAAACAATGTATAGAGCGAGGCATGATGGTAGTTGATTTATAGATGGTACCTAACGCAAGCATGAACAACAGATAGAAACGAATGTCGAACAATCATATGTTTTAGATCTTGCTCCAGATCTTCTATGACATTCAGAGGCAGCTTTCGGATCAAGGGCAGAACAGAATCGATAATGAAAATAATACTCTCAAGTAACTGTGCTCCTATTCTACTATCAACCTGCAACAAATACAGGAAGAAAGCCATGTTAGCAACACTTAGAGTTTATGACCCTATAGCAGACACGCCTTCACACTGTTGATATCTTCTCAGGATTACTACCACTTTTTATAAAGAAGACAAGCATAAATAAGATTTAACAGAATCATTCCTTTACAAAACTTAAGAGAATCTTGACCAGATTAGCATATATAACCTGACTCTTCAGATATGGCTGTAGGGTGATGACAAACTTAGTAGGGTCTGAAGCCGGTGTACACAGCCCAGGATCAACCAGACAGAAAGCATGCAAAACAAGTACATTAGGAAGCACTTGCACCTCTCCTTCTTCACGGCTCATTTCTTCTACCTGAGGGGATAAAAGATGTAAATATTGGTTCTCGACCAATCCATCAGTGCACAGACATAAATCATTAACGTTGACCTGTAATATTTTTTCCAGCAAGCATTTGCACATCAGCTCGCAGCGCCTGCGTACTGATGCAAGAGCAACTGGGTTGATGCCAGCAGCTTTAGCTGCTTGAGGGAAAAAATCAAGGGCGAGGGCACGCTTAATAATTGTTACAAGAAGCTGGTGGTTTGGGGTCTTGCTTAACAACCCAACCATTTGCTTTGTTTTTTTTTCCAGTTCCACTGGAATGGAGCTAGCATCACTAGCAAACTGAGTATGATGCCCTGTAGGTTCCTCGAACCAAAACTCATAGAAAGTTTTGCACACAAGATCCTGTGGATGAACAAAATATCTATTACAGATCTTTTATTAAAGCATAATATAATATAACACAAAAATGAGGACAATATATATCAAAGAGCAATGCAATAGAAATTCTCAATTACCTGAATGCTAGACTCATCATCACTTATACGAGATAATATCTCTGTACACGCCCTTGTAAATTCAGAGAAGTTGGAATTCAAAGTACACATGTCACGTATTATCTTGATGGCTCGTTTTCGAACACTCACTCCAGTATCTTTAATCCTCTCAGCAACTTTCTCAAAGTACTATAAAAATAAATCCCTTAGAACAATAAAGAAACAGCAAAAGTAGAGAATGTGATATGACAATAATGATACTGTTGGAAAGGTCAATTTACATTTGAGCCAACATCAGGATGTGATGCAATATGCCTACCAACAAGTTCCAATGCTGCTTCTCTAACAGATATTGCAGAATCACAAAACCTTCCTTCAACAGCCAACTGAACACGGGTATCACACAGTACCTCTGGATCAGCTTCAACAACTATACTAACCTGTCATGGTCAATGAGAGAATGTATTATCGTCGTTAAAAGAGCATGCCTATATTCAAACTTTATCAAAACACGGAAATACATGTTTCTTTAACATTTTGCTCACTTACTGCTCGCATAGCTTTGGCCCTAATAATGGGAGAGTTCTCTCTTAAACTAGCCTGAAAAAACAGACCAGTTAGAATAAAGATAGAAACTCAAAAAAAGGATGCACAAAAAGCTTTCACTAACCAGGAGCATGTGTAGAATCTTATCGAATCCTCTGGAAAAAGAACTATTCTTTCCAAGCGCTAAAGTAATTTTCTTAATAGCATCTCTTGTTACGAACGAAGAAGTTGCTCCAGAGTTACGGATTATTGACTTTGCTTTTAGTCTGGCAATGTAATATTTCAACTTCTTCTGAGACTTTGGGACATCTTTGTACCAAAGGCACAGATAAAACCTGCACATAGTACGTTCCATATAAGACCCATCTACACTGCAAAATCTGCCTATAAGGTGTCGAAAACAAACCAGCAAATAAAAGTATGCACATCATCAGTAGATCCTGCATCCTGAAGGTAATTCAGGAGCATCTGTTGCACAACTTCTGTATTTGAGATCATATTTGAATCTTTGATGTTTTCTGCTGATTCCAGGTTACCAGTACTATTGGCATCTGCCTTGCAGTAAGACTGCAGTACAAGAAGTTGCCTCTTGCATATGCAAAACGGACAGTGCCAATTTCGACTTGGAATGTCTAGTTCTTTTAAACCCAAACAGTCAGCATGAAACCGCCTTTGACAAATTTGACAGGCCAATAAGTTCCCAGCCCTTTTACCTAAACATATAGTACAATCTTTTGTGCAAACTTGGTCAACTCTAGTTTGACTATCTGATTCTAGTAACTTCAAGAATCCATCTCCATTGCAAAGGACAGAATCACTTTTTAATCTTGCAGCAATTGTACCTAGCAATTCAATGGCCATTGACCGGGCAGAGACATCTTTTGATTTCAACCCTGCATTATGCATCAGTATGACACAGAGAACCTGCCAGAGTTGACCTGTCAGAGTGGAAAGAAACATTGACTTGTACATAAAACAAACACAGTAACACAATTCATTACCTCAAGAATAGGAGACACGGACGGATATTCAGGAAGATTTAGTGCTGTCAGCAAATCTATAACAAGATTCTCAATTATCGCTTTTATCTCAGAAGCATCCTGACCCTTTAAACTGGCAAATCGTTCAAGAACACGAGTCCAGAAAAGGCAACATGTTTCTGTAGCCGCGTCATGACATTTCGTTAGGTAGCCAGCATCAAGTGGGGTCTCGAGTATGGCGTTTGCACTGGAAGCCTGTCTCAGAGTTTCAGGAAGGCTTGTGCTGTTGTGAACCAACTGAATGAGCAAAGCGGTGACCATTTGAATCTGCCTTTGTTCTTCATCAGGGAGAAGATACGCTCTCAATGCTCGTTTCGAAGAAGGTAACTTCCAGAGCAATTGAGATATCTCATCTACCACATACGTACGGTGTTGAGCATATGAATTATATATCTGCATCAAGGTAGACATTTAAAAGTATTTAGAAAAAACATTACTGACGTGCAGACACTGATTTTCAGAAAATAAAACACAATAAAGATGCAGAGTAACTGCAACGTCTTACACCACCAATTAAGCTAATTGCTTTCAGTTGCAGAAGTTGGATATTTTCCACCAAAAATGTTGTAATACTTGTCTTTAACAGTTGTAAAATGCAGCTGTCAGACAACCTTTCTACCAACAACAGGTCCTTGAGTAAGCCAAGAATAGTGCATAGTTTCTGTAGTGCAGTATTCACTGCTCCCGAGATCCTAAAAGATAGAAATATCAGATAGGAAAAATGTGTGCGATTAAAATCATAAAGAATGGATATTCTTATCAGTAAACCTGTTCACTGACGACTTTTTCGCTTTGCCGCTTTTTCCTATGGGTCGCCTTTTGCTGGCTGAGCCCATGTCAGGATCAGGATCATCATCAACATCATCTAAAAACATGTGGCATATATCTATATGTCAGATTTGTGTAATTAGAACATAACTTGTCCAGTAGGAATGAGAACATTAAAAAACAGCAGAGCAAGTCGGAAGGCACAATCTTTGTGCTTACAAACTAGGATAAAACTAACGTTTCCAATATAGGAAATGACAGGGCCACACAATAGAACAGAGCAAATGCAATTTCCAAAGTTAATCTGAAACAGAACCTTCAAATGTCATTTTATCTGCTGGTTTACTTGCTGTGCGGTATGATGGATCATAAGCAGACATAACAGCCATCATTTGGTGCCTAGAAAACTCCAGAATTCTCTCAATTATCTAATTGAGAGAAATACAAAAATAAAAAATGAGTCGGATAAATATGGTGAAAAGATAGCAGTAAGCACAAAAAAGACTTCAGGAAAAACAATACTTAAGAACCATTCACCTCCTCCTTGTAGAGCTGCTTTGGCATATCGCTGTTGGCCATCACTGCAAGCGATGCATGGATTGACTCAAGGGCACCAAGAACCAACAAAACTGAATCTGAATCTGACTGAAAAAAATTGTAAAGAACATGTTAGCTAAAAAGGAAAAAAACGTATTTGCCAATTTAATAATACTAAACATCATAATTAACACACAGTATAAAGAACTAAATCATTAATGCATTCTTGCAAGTCCAAGAAAATAGAAAATATACTTCCAAAAAAAATACTCAGATAGAGAGAGAGACAAACAGAAAAAATACTCACATGCTCACTATAAATGGACAAGCCTTCTGCCCTATGTATCTGATGATCCAGAGCGTACAACAACCTCGATAGAGAATCAACAGGTACCATATGCAGAAGCATTTTTGACCGTATAGTCATCAATTCATTAACAAGAACTCGAACTTCATCAACAGACACTGATGACCATTCTGCTTCATCCCTATCATCACCAAGGACTTCAGCTCTGCCACAGAAGTCCTCCAACGTCTCACTAAAGCTTTGTATGATGGACTCTAAGCAAGTATTAAGAAACAAATATTATTTATAAGGTAGGGTAATTGGAAAGAAAGCAAGGAAAAGAGGACAACAGACCTTGAAGCACTGATGGATCTGGTTGAAGTAAAGATGGGTCATCTTTACGTTTCTTCTTGCCCTTTGGTTTCTTGGAAGCAGAAGATTCCTGCACTTTAATCATTTATATCCACAGAAAGAAAAACTCACTCATAGAGAAAGATTATGATGAAGGGCTTACATTTGTGGTGATCATTTCAGGCCGAGAGTCGTGAGTTGTAATATCATCTCTCGGTGACTGGTCTGCCGATGGTTCGGGCTGCCAACTATCTTCAACATGATTTGATCGTAATACCCTTTTCACAGGTTCAGCCTGGATACTCCTAGATAAATGATGATCTGTCTGTCGTTGAATCTTGGAAGAAATACTTGGCTCGGAAGTTATCTTTTCAGGCTCCTCATTGGTAAAGACTCTATCACAGGTAGAACCTGCAAAAATTGAAAATTATAATCAATAATAAACACAAACATATTAAATCGATCCTAGACTAACGAAATAAACGGTTTTCCTGGAACAACCAAACAACTATTAAGGCTTAGCACGAATGGAACGTTGAATAGCGGTTCATTACCACCTGACTGGGTGAACAAAGAAGGAAGATTCAAGCATTAACCATTAAAGGCATCTTAAATGCGGACCAAATATTCTAAAACTTAAAAGGAATCTTTTCTCTAAGATTTTCCATACTTTCCTTAAATCTGTAGAATTTCATAGATCAACCAAAAAGGAAGAAAAAAATGAGAAGGCTTAACTTACCAGGATTAACATACTCAAATGCTCCAGGATTGCATTGTATAACTTGGTCATATAACCGAAAAGGCTCCACAGAACTACAATTGAGCCTAGCCTCGTTTTGAAGATCTCTGAAAGATTAAAACAGAATTAAATAAGCTATTGTCTTCTACAATTATAGTCTCCCTATGAAGGAATTGTCCCCTCCAAACATAAAATACCATTCATCATAATATTCTCCACAGACCTAGATAACCCAAGCTACACTGCTACGCTAGTGGAGAAAGATAATGGCTACTCTGCCAAGCGATCAAAGGAAAGATGCACAATCAAAATCTCCGAATTGCTTAATACGATGTGAGCTTTGACATAACCAGTTTATACCAGCACATAACAAAATGTTAATGCTCACTTCACCAGCAAAATTGCCTAAACGTTTGTCTATTCAACTTCTTTATAATACCAACGTGTTGGATATCAGCCAACAAAAACAACAGATTATTCACTGCAGTCACAACAAGTTTTTGTAAATTAAATTGATCTGCTAGCTTCATAAACTCACATATGAAACACGAGATAATCAACTTAAGCAACGAGGCAGATTCATGAATTAGATTCATTTCACTAATCTAATTGAGTAAGAGCACAAACAAGTTGATGATTACGAGACTCGAATTCTAACTGCCAAATACAAAAACGAATAGATCGCTTACAAGTAAGAAACGTCAGTCTCCTGAAGCATGTTTGCGATTCTACTGGATTGCGCAAGGACCTCACTGCGATCCAAAGACCTATTGCGACTACCTTCACCAACCTCGTCAAACAGTTTGAAGTTCCCAGGCTCCGCCGCACCGCAGAATATAGGTAACGAAGGCAACGGCAAGTGAGGAGCAACCTCCGACTGCACAGTATTAGCCAAACCGATCCCAAACTGATTCAAACTAGAATTTGAACCCAAGCCCGAACCGCTTGGATTACTCATCCTTGAATCGAACTGAAGTAACGAAATTCAAAAATTAGGGTTCCACAGATATCAGAATTCGAATAAGTTACAAGAACAGATAAGGAATTTGAGAGAATTTGAAAAATATGAATCAGTGATAAAGAGAATTGAGACCTAGATTTGAGATTTAGGGGTGTGAGAATTTATGAGGAATATATATGCAATTGGCGGGGAAAGTAAGAAAGAAAGAAATCTTCCTCTGAAATTTTCCTCGTTTTATTAGACAGTAAATTCCTGAAAATGATTTTAAGGTAATAATTTCTTTTATGAAATGACCTTTACACCCTCAACTATCACTTGATAAGGCACTATGGGTTAGCGGTTAACAATCGATGAGTAAGCAGGGGTAGTTTCGGGTAGTTGAAGTTATTTTCTTGGTCAAATGGTTTTTGATTTGAAACGATAGTTTACCTTATTGGTGATATTTCATTTTTGACCTTCAAAATGTAATATTGACCGGTGTAATATTATCACCCTATTTTTTTGCCAACGTGTAATATCTAATTTTACTAAACGGTGACATTTTTATTATTTTTTTATGTCTATTATGCCAATCTTTTCTATTTCTCTTTTTTTTTCCAAAAACTCCATAATATATTTTTGAAATACCAATTTTATAATTATTTTTTTCTGTTTCAATAAATTATATATATGAAATTCTATGACATTTTGACTATGCAAATCTTGAAGAATATCTAGAAACCGATCGAGCAATAGAATATCTTACTCGACAAGGTTGTCATCTTTAAAAATTTTACTGGAAACAAAAAAAACTTGAGTTGAACATCAATCAAAGTCATCTTCTTCAAATTTCTACCATTTATAGTTAATGATTATGTTTTTCTCTCTAACAATCATAACAAAATTTTCTATTATTTTCTACTTTTTTCTATCAAAAAAAATATATTATTTTTTGTATGTATTATATTCAAATGAGATTCACAATATTCTAAATTTTAGTTAAAAAAGTTACATATATATAATTAACTTTAGTATATATGAATAACTATAACTTTTAAATTTCTTATTTTTTTCAAGTTTTTTCTATAACAACTATCATTTACCATTTATATTTTTCTCCACATTAAAATTTTAGTTATGTTGTTTGTGCAAAAAATAAAATTATTACACGGTAGTGTTATGTTCGTCCATTTCCTTCTTTTTATCTTTTTCATTTTCAATCAACTTTTGTTTTTACTTTACTATTTTATTTTTACTGTTTTGTAATCGTGTGTGGTGTTCTATTAATTTCAATTGTGTTGTCTGATTGAATTTATTGTGTTAAAATTTTGATCTTATTATTTTTATTATTTGAATGTGTTCATACATTTTTTATTTTATGTTACTTTTCATTAGTTATTTATTTCATTGTAATAACAATAAAAATTTAACATTTAAATTATTTACTTAATAATTTTGTATAAAACTGTGTATATGTTATTTTCAAATTAGTTTGACATAATACTTAAAACACAAATTTCTTATTCCGTGCATAGCACGGGCTCAATACCACCAGTTATTACCTAAAAGTTGAAACTTGTTCAAATATAGCTTTGAATTGTTTGACTTGCTTAGTAGATAATCTTTAGAGTCAAATCTTTTAGATATTATATACCTTTTAATTTATTTTGTAAAATTTAGTATGTATATACATACTTAATTGGAGTTTTTAATGGTTTTATTCTTTATTAAATAAATTTTTATGTCATATGTAAGTAATTAAGTATTATATATGCATTTTTTATATGGTGTGTATATGAATAATTGGAGTTTTATGTGTTTACAAACATTTATAATCATAACATTATAAAAAATTATACTAGAACCGATGAATGTAATTAGTTGTATTAGATTTTTAGAATTGATTAAAGATGAATTGCGAGAGAAACAGAATCTGGAAATATTGATAAGTTTCGTTTAAATTAAAATGAGTTACAAGAATTTCTTTAAATACAACTATCAATATTAAACCAAACTATGATAACCAACTAAATCTAACTAAACCAACACTAAAACATATTTACGTTCTACTAAGTTAAGTTGACCCCTATTTACAGGTTGAGTTTTATAAATTTTAAATATACATTATTACTAGATTAATATTCTTGATATGTGCAGATTTTCATTATAATCAAATTAAGTTAAGAGTTTAAACTTCTTAGCATTTTTAAATGTCATAAGACCATATTCCTTGTGACGTGCATGTGTATTTATACTTTTGTGTGTGCAACTTATGCAAACTTAAAATGTTTTGAATCACGCGACCGTAATTTTATGTAGCAAATAGATTTACTTATAATTTATCTTTTTGGGCATATTCATTTGATATTATCTTCTAACATTTTTGGGTCAAACAGATAACTTTATACAATTAAACTATACATGCAATTGATGCAATCAAACAAAGTATAAACATATACGATAACACTATGAAAAAAAAAAAAAACAAAATACAACAAAACTGTTAAAGTACCCTAGATTAATAGTAGATTTTTTTTTTTTTTGTCAACTTTTTAATTAGAAGAGAGGCTCTAAGGCCTAGACCCAATACTGGATAAATTCACAAGGCCCGATTTGACCAAAGAGTCTGCTTCAGCGTTTCTCAAACGGGAAACATAATTGAAAGTGCATTGATTAAAACACGAGGCGACGGCGACGATATGCGAGACTATTCCGTAGGTTTCTTTCCGGCGATCACCGGCGTTGATATCTCGTACAAGCTTCTGGCAGTCTGAATAGATTCATATATTCTTCCAATCTCTATCCCTTGCTTGGTGCAGAGCTGATAGAATGGCTAAAGCTTCGGTCATAATTGGTGAAGTAACATAAGCTTGAGATGATACTCATTTTAGGAGGAGTTTTGATTCCTGGTTTTGAAAGATCCAAGCTTGAGATAATAGTAGATATGTTTTTATTTTACCAAATAAAACTCAAACAATCAGTAAATAAAAGTTGGTCGATTTCAATCATATTATATAGTTAAGAAAATATTAAACAACAATTTTGATGTGCCCTTAAAAAACGAAATTTGAATTTTTATTTTTGAAGGATAATGCAAATTTTTGGTTATCTAAGGTCTAAACTCTAACCATTCTAATAAATTTACATTACAAAAAAGCTGTATAATCGAAGATAACGGAAATGCCATTAGATAACTGAAATACAAATAATAAAATTAGTTGGTCAATGAAAACAAAATTAAAATCAGCTCTATATGCTAAAATTCAGCTTTCGATCTTGTGGATAAATTATTACATGCGACTTCATTACAGGAGTATAAGTTAGATAGAATTGCTTAAGTGGAATTAAAATTTTTAACACAACATAATAATATGAAAAAAGTACACGTGTAAGAAAGATAGAGCTTTGTGACGAGATCTCTATCTGCTCGGTCGTGAAGCTATCATTCCCTCTTCCCTATATCATCTGCTTCCGCTTATAACTAAGGACGAAAATCTCAATATCGCTCTGGATCGAGAGTGGTTTAAGCGTGGTTTAATCTCATTCCCAGCTCTATAATTTGGCGCCATTCTACTTGGATTCGTTTCCTTGGTACCTCCGTAAGCCTTAAAATTATCTCAATTTTACTCCTTTGTTAGGGTTTCCCATTGGGTCTCTCACTGCTACCTACCAGAGTTTGTCTCGTCCTTCTTCGTCGCTGATTCTGCTGCTCGGGGTTTTGCACAATGGGGAAGTCTTCTTCTTCTCCGGTAAGCATTTCGTTTTTCTTCTATTTAATTGGTCCGCTCTTATGTCCTCTAAGTTTCTAGGGTTTAGGTTTTGTGTTTGGGAAAGAATTGATATTTACTCGAGTTCAGTTTTCGTTTCATGTATTGGGCAACTGGGTTCCTATTCCTCGTTTTTGTATGTCATTGGGTTCAATTTTTGTTTCAACTCATTGATTTTTTTTCTCGTCTTATTGCTTTTAAGGTACCGAGATGAGAACACAGTGGGAAATGAGTTAAAAAAAACTATTTTGGTTATAAAGGAATGCACTTTTCGTTGAGTTGATTCAAGAAATGGTTCTACATGTTATGCTGTGTAAAGTTGTATTAAAGGTTGAATATGACCAATGGAAGCGGAGAGGGTGGAAGTCAGCAGAGAGAGTTACATGGCAAAAGAGGTAGTTTTCGTGGTAACGATTTTGCTTACGCACTCGCTAGAATGGCCGTTGCACAGATATCTGAGAGTGTTGAGATTACTACTTATGAAGAATCACAGGCACGCCAAGGTGTGAGATTCAGTTCTTTTCACGAGTCTGCGCTCGAAACACTAACCGATGTAATGATTCAATACATCCAGAACATTGGGAAGACTGCACAGTTTTATGCTAATGTTGCTGGTAGAATAGAAGGTAATGCTCTGGATATTGTTCAAGCATTGGAGGATTTGGGGTCTGGACTGGGTTTCGAAGATGCTCATGATGTTGATCATTGTCTTGCTGATTCTGGTGTTGTCAAGGATATTATTCGTTATACAGGAGAAGCTGAGGAAATGCCGTTTGTGTATGCTCTTCCCCGTTTCCCTTTCAATAGAGGAAAAAGACCAGCCCCGAGCTTTTTCGAGATTGGAGCTGAGCCACCAGATGAGCATATTCCAGTTTGGCTTCCTGCATTTCCTGAAACCAAGACAATCAATGATTCAGAGGAGACTAGTGTTGACAAGATAGTAGAAGGGGATGTGCAAAGTAGAGAAACATCTTTGACGAGTAGGCAGCAGTATGTTGATGTTGATAGGTTAAAAGTTCAGAAGTCCATGGATCAAAAGGATGTTCAGAAACCAACAGAGGAACCAGAAGGTAACCCATTTCTTGCTGCACCACTTTGGGTTGAAGAGAAGAATGTGCCTCCAGTATTCTTCCCAACAGAGCTTACAAATGAAGAAGATAGCATTAAACACATTCATGAAAAACAATTGAGCAAGAGCCATCACGTTCCAGCTCTTGAAGCTTGTGCTCCAGCTGATAAGAATATATTAGCTGAAACTGAGGAAGGGGAGAAAAAGGATGGTGCAAGACCGCAGCGAGCTTTGCTTCGTTTCAAGATTGGGGCTCAAAAGGCCTCTGTGAGTTGGAGGATAAATCAGAGCTTAGAGGAAAAAGGTTGGTTTCAGGAGAATGGAGACGAGAGGGAGAAGAAGGCTGATCGCGACAAGAAGCGCCAAAGTATTGACACAGATGTAAAATAGGTATTTTGTCATTTAGAGTTTGTAGACTGAATATCTTTGCATCTTGAGTTTAGTGATAGTTTGCGATTGAATACATGACCTTTTAGGAAAAGAGATTTGTTTTACTGACTCGTAACTGCTGGAGCAAGAGAAGTGTGTTTGTTCTTAGCGTAGTATCCTGGTGCAAATGGAGATACTATATCCTCATTTATAGTCAAAATTGATTCAATGATTCCTTTTCAGTGTGACAGAGTTAGTAATTCAAACTTAATTGAGAATTGTTGGATCAGTTGAGGTTTGCTGGCATATTTTTCTAAAAGAATACAACATTATTGAGCTTTCTCGAGTTGAGTCTTTACATAAACAACTAAAAAGAGAATATAGGAAAGGGTTCAGAGAAATCAAGAAACCAAATGTTCTCACCTTGTAAAATGAATGATTTAGATTCCTTCATTTACAGTTATAAATTTATAAGGGATGATTAATTAGGAATATTAGCAATGGAAAAGCTGCCTTGGTCGCCCACTGAGCACTCCTGGAAAAGCTGCAACCTCCCTTGTCACAACTTCATTAATCAAGTCTTTGAAGATTAGCCTCTCAATGTCTAATACTAACCCTGGTGTTTCTCCTTCGATCTCCTTCCAGTTCATGCCATGGCTTTGCAGATCCTCCCAAATGAGGTCTTCATCATCCTCGTCCAAGATACATTTTGAGTTATCTTGTAATCGATCAATCTCTGAACACAGAGTTTGCAGAAGCTCTTTCCCTTTAGAACTTTTCTCGGTTTTCCTTAGTGGACTGATTGATGATATTATGGATTGTTGCTTTGTACACCCTTCTGCAGCAAATCTGTGAGCTAAGATCTCGTTGATGGTGTCAAATACGAGTTTCCTCCTGCTTCTTTCTATCAGGTATGCTGTCTGTTGTTGTCCGAATACGCCGCCTTTGTGTTTGTTATCATGTACACTCACATTGCTTGCCTTGTTCTGTTCCAGGACAAAGAAAAGGTTAGGATTGATCGGAAGGTGTGCTTGGTGCAGCTGAATGCTTAGCATGCTGTAGTCGATATCTCTAAGAAGCCCTGATGTTAACAGTATCTCTGAGATGTAGTTGTGGTCACCATTCTTCAGTTCAGCATCTTCCTCCATTAAACCATCAGTAAGTTCGGTATCACGCTGCTTTAGACTCGTGTTACTCTCGGGCCATACAATCGATCTACATAAGTTGCTCTGCTTGTTCATCCACTGGGAGTCTTCGGAACTTAGGTTATCTTCCTCTGTGGCAAGAGATATAGTAAATGTGAGAACCTCAAACAATGCCAAGCTATTTGTGTATATATTGTGGATAAATGTAATATGTAACGAGTTTAATATCAATGAACTTTCTCAGTGACTACCTTTAAAGACAATGGATATCTTCCTCACAGGGGATGGTGACTCATCTTCGTCGAAGGCTACATCAAGAACTGAAACTGGGCTTGGCTGCTCCACTGTAAGTTTCAGAGGTTTGGGCAATAACCTCATTCCCAACTCTGGACTCTATATTGTTAAACAGATGAGATTCAGTGAAACATGTACTAGTGAATAACTTAAGTGAAAATTTGCTTGAGAAGAAAATTTTATACCCTTTGTTTCGGGGTGTGCTGCTCAGTGATGTCGTTGTTCCTCTCGTATTTGTATCTGCTTGTAACCTCAATGTCAAGATTAGAGGCCAAGCTTACATTGCTGTCAGATTTTATACTTCTCAAGTCACTGCTTTCATCACTTAAACGGTCTTCCGATTGCTGCAGGCCACGAGATTTTATCCCTTGTTTTCTTCTTGGGGAAGCTGACTCTGTCTGTTGCCTACTGAGTTGTTGTCTCTGAAACTTGTTCGGTTCTGATTTTGGAGATGTTGGTCGAGACTGCTTCTCGAACCCAAACTTTTTTGGTGGTGTTCTTGGGCTGACACTAGGCTTCTGGCTCTTCCCTGACTTGGCCATTTCGCTTTTTGACTGTAATGGTCTGGTAATAGTGTTTTTCGTTGGGGAATCTGTATGGCCCTTGTATAATCCTGGCCTCGGTGTTACATCCATGGCTATCTGCTTGCTCGGAATGACTTTTTGGGTTTGCCTCAAGTTTCCAACCTTGACATTTGGTAAAGCAGAAATGCCTGTCTCTTGAGCCGCAGCTGCTTTCATAACCACGATAGATGAAGATCTGAAATTCTTGGATGATGGGCTTGTTGCTGATGGAATTGGATTATCTGTTCTCTGCATAAAATTTGTTGAACTCAGAGTTTTGTTGTCGTCATCGTTGTTTATTAAGTGATGAGTCTTCTCCATTGCTTCGAGTATTTGCTTTAGAGCTCTTAGGTCTTTTTCAGACTTTTTGAACTCAAGCTGCGAAAGCCTCTTCTGTATCTCACCATAAACTGTGAGTGTAGTAGCCTCTGCTGCTTTGACTTGGTTCTTGGCACTATCTACTTGTGTCCATGGAGCTGCTTTTGTAGGAAATTTAGCTGGCATCATCTTCTTGAATGAATCAGAACTTCTTGATCTTTGTAGATCTGCTTCCACTCGGGAAGTTGGTCTCGGGGAGTCGCAGAAGCGAGTTTCTCTGTTTTGATCAGCCACAGACTCATCTGGAATTACTTCAAGACCCATCAATTTAGCAATGACACTCGACGTTGTTCTTCTGTGCCCAGCTACAAGCTCTTGCGGCTCTGGTGAACAACTAGATCTTACGCTCCTAAAGGAATTCGATCTACTGTCTAAAGAAAACCTTGGCGTCTCTTTCAACTTGGCACCTGCCTTTCTCGTCTCCCTCTCATCGTAAGAGAACCGAGGGCTGTCTTTCAGCTTCATTACTCTTCGTCCCTCGCTCCATTCATTAGAATTCCGAGATGGTGATGATTCTTTGAGAAGAGACACATTAGCTCTATCTGATTTAGGCTGCTGCTGAGACAAGGCTTCTTCATCTCTGGTTCTTGTCTCCTTATTCATTGAGCTTTTCACGAGCTCCCTCAAATCACTCGGCATCACTTTACCACCCCACCTTGGCGACACGTTGGTCGTTTCTCTTACCAGATTCGTTTGAATCAAATCAGATTGTTTAAACTGAGAAGTTGTGGTGCTAATATCTGCAGATGAGAAGCTCGAAGAGCATGGTGAAGAAGAAAGCGACAACCTTGAGGACGATTCAGTGGAGACTCCTCTCTGTTTCTCCTTTGCAGCTTTCTTCTTCTTATTATTACTTTTTACCGTTCCCTTGTTGTCCGTTAAAATGTTGATATCACCGACATTATCACTTGTTTTGCCTGCAAAAAAATTACCCACCAAATTTTTACTTTTTAACTAACACAATGTTCCGGTAGGTAATACACACCTACAGAGATAAAAATAGAGAGAAATCTTGAGACAAGACATGTTCTATAGCTTTGGTTTCATTCATCTCTGTGGTCCTAACTCTTGGATTTAGTATCTTAGTCAGGAACTAGAATACAAAAACAATGTCCTGTGTTGAACAACTTTTTCAATCTGAAACTTATTACTGTTTTCTTCTCTCAGGTTTTAATGGAGAGGACATTGCAATCTAAGAGTAAATAGAGAAGAGCTAGAGAAATGTTAACCTGAATGCATAGACTTGACCTCATCTTCGACGACGGCAACACGTCTTACCGGATAATGTTGCCGGTAAAACACCTGAAATATCCCATTCATACATCCAATCTGTTTATTCAGATTTGGATTCTCCTCTGATAAGTTATACAAAAGCTTTGCCGACATTTTCTTCTTCTTGTTAGCTCTGGTCCAGAAGGTTTTTTTGACTCTAAATAACTTTGGAACACTTAAGATTCTCTCATAACAGTTCTTGAAAATCTCTGCTTACTGATTTTTCATCTGTTTTGTGACTTAGAGAAAGAAGAGAAGACAAAGAAGAAGGTAAAGCTACTTGTGAAGTAATGACCAGACAAGAAATTAGGTTTCTCTGTATATGTTGTCTTGGAGGGGTTCCTTGAAGAAGAAAGAAGATAAGAAGAAGAAGAAAAAAAGGAAACTTTTTTTTTAGTGTTGGTTGAGAGAAGTGAGTATGTAAAAGGCAAAAGAGCTCTCTCTATAATTATATGGAGAAGCTTTTCAAGCATATATAAACAACGGTTATGTTATGTATATACGTACATATACATGCGTGTGTACACCTGTATACGTGTGTATCCGTATACTTATACATGTAAGAGAATATAATTAAATTATTTGATATTTTAATTATTAAAATAATAATAAAAATTATTACAAAGCTTGAAAAAATATGTTTGGGAATAATGAGGTATCTAATTTTTATGCATCTATGATGAAAGTGACGCACATGAAAGCTCAGACCAAATTAAATTCTTTTTTTTCTAACATTGGATAAGTCTTGTGTATTTTTGGGGTTCACTTTATTTTTGCTTCTTCTATTTTTTTTTATCACCAATGGTAAATGTATTTACTTTAATTAATTTCTTACAAATAAATTAAATGGTACAAAATTACTAATAATATTAATAAAAGTAAATGAAGAGAGAAATAAAATAATAAATGGAAACAAAAAAGAGGTCTTCCTTACAGCTCCATGTGGACAAAATAATGTGGGTGGGTCTCTTAAGTCTTTGGTGCACTTTTACACATGCATGTGGAGTTTGTCAGATGTAGACAGCAGAATTTTTATTTTAAAACAAACATATATAATAATATATTCGACCAAAAACAAATAAAATATATAAAGAGAAAAGAAAAAAAAATAGGAAAACTTTATTCATAATGGTAAAAGAAAAACTATAAATTAATTGTTTATGAAGAAAGTGGATTGGTGGAAAAAAGCTTGCATGGTCTAAGATTGGTGGGTCTTACAAAAGAATAATTTGTTTTGGCCTCATCATAGAATTATTTAATTCTTGAAAATGAAATACTTGTTTAAATAGTGTTTATCTTCAGACAAAAAAAAAATATGACTAAAGAAAAGTCTTCACAACCTTTAGATTATTGCATTATAAACATTTTATTTTTCAAACAATAAATACTTGCTTTTGAAATAATATATAGATCTATAGAAACTGAGGAATTTAAGCTGGCCCTTGTAGAATAAATATTATATCTTTTTAGTTTTTGTTTTATTAGACTTTGATATATTGATTTGAGAGCTTATAACATTGTCATGCGATGCACTAGTTAAAAACCATTTAAGCAGATCACGTGCTTTTGTTCAACTATGTGCTGTGAACAAGGTGGGGTTTGTTAACTTACTTATTTTACATTAAATGATTATATATATTTAATCATATGAAAAAAGTTAGCTAGTGGCCTTGGAAGTAACCAAGGAATATGTTGCACATGGGCAACTAGTGAGCTTTGCAAATCAAGAACCACCAAACCATCGTAAACTACTAAGTGTGTTTGATATAATTATTGGTTAACATTTGTTTTTTTGGTATAGTAACTAGTGGTGACATTGGTAACTACGTATGTAGATACACTTATGTAGATTATATGAAAGATATGTTGCGGACTCAAAGATCTTGATTTAGGTGTTTTTAGAATCTTGAGAAGAATGTGTGTTGAACAAAAAAAGGAGAGTGTAAGAAGTTGAACATGGACGTACCTTGGTAATGTGCTTTTCCAAGTTGACTTTTTGCATTGACCCATTAACTCCCAAACCGGTACATGTACATCGATCACGCCATGAATCATGTATCACATCCCATTCAGTGAGAATCGATTGTATATATATGATATTATAATGTCCATTTGTATTAAATAAAATCCATATGATTGTTTGATGTATAAGTAAGTATTTAGATAGGGTTTTAATTAACTTTTACAAAACCAAAAAAGTGTCCTACGAATTGGAAACAAAATGAAAAGTAACGAGAAATAATTAGCAAGTGAAATAGAAAGCAAAAGAGGAACAAATCACATGAAACAATTAATATATGAAAATTATTTAGAAAGTGATTTAAAATAAACCAAACATCATAGTGTGGTTTCTTTTATGATAAATCCAAATATCCATTTTAATACAATAACTGTCACATGGTTCCACTTTATCATCCACCATTTCGAGATTTTGTAGTTTCACCATTAATTCAAGTCTAGGTTTATTTCCTTTTTGATTTCGATGATATCGTTGCCGGCAAATATCCTTTATATTTTAGTTCTATAGAGAAAATAAATTTATTAAAGATATAAATTTAGGCTAAAATAATATGGAAAAGATGGCTAACTTAGACTTATATATGTATGTATATAGGCAGACAAAGTCATAAATTCTCTAATAGAAATGTAATTCATGAGACCGACAAATATTTATGTATTGCTTTATAATTAGTTATATAAGCCATCATTCATATAACCTACTTATTGTTTCGCTGCCATATATCAATTAGGCTGGCCAATCATACAACACAAATAATTATGTACTTAAGACAATATTAGTTATGCTGGTCCTAAACCGAAATCGATCTGGCTTAAGGTAGTTCAACCAATCCAATCTCAACTACATATGATTCAAAATTAGTCTAGCCAACTTAACTCCAAAGTTTTCATATGATAAAATTATGTCGAAGCATTGGTTAGAAGTTGAACCAAGCCATTACTACTAGGTACATTATTAAATGTTATTGTGTATGGATTAAAAAGGAAAATAATAAAGTATATGAACTAAGTTACCAGATTAAGGCGTGAAAATTTCGGTAAGCTGAATAAATTTTAATGTATTATAAATGGTTATGATCATATGCACATGGCACATTGGTGGTTTCAGTTCCGTCACATATACTTAAAACTTACTAGTATAATATAAAATATGTTGGTTAAAAAATATGTGCCAACACTTTTTTTTGGTAAGAAGATGTAGTAGTTAATTATAAATATAATCATTATATTATTAAGCACATAATCTTAATTTGACCACTTGTACCGAGCTCTATTTACGATCACTGGCGGACCTAGGCTAAGAGAGAGTGGACCTAGGACAAGACAGACTGAGGCATGTGCCGTGCCCTAATTTGTATTTTTCTTTGGTAATTAATATTAATTTTATCTAAATTAAATATTAGTTATAAAAAAAAATCAATTATGTGCCCCATATTAAAAATCAGTTTGGATCCGCCAGTGTTATTAGTTATTACGATGAATGCTTAATTCGTAAGTCATAGCTAAATGTTTTACAATAAAATTTTTTGTTTCGTTATAGTATACAAAAATACGAAATTAAGATATCAAATTTTTATTGATTGATATTGGTAACATTGCAATATTAAGATTATATTTAATACACGAATTATATACTGTTAATTAATCTATGAATTTGTAATGTTGTTAATACAATTAGTTTCTTAGCAGATTCCTCAGATTTCTTGTTTTTTTTTTTTTNAGTAGATAATTTCCCCAGCTCAAGTCTCTGTAAGAGTAAGAATTAACACAATCAAGTGTTTTATTGAATACATCGATCCCATAAAGTTGAATAAAATATGAGCCAACACTTTTTTTTGGTGAAAGGATTAATGTTAAAATAAAATGACTTTGATATTCCCTAAGCATATAATTTTAATATGAGCACTACTACCAAAATCTATTTACGATGAATCCCTTATTGTAAGTAACACTAAAATCAAAGCATGATTCTGCTCGTAACTAACTAAAATTAGATTTAACTATTTTTAATTAAACTAACGATAAGTGTCTTATAGTTTTTGGTCTATTAGACTCTGAAGGATTCTATGATGACTATATCAATCTTTACACTTTTAAGATTTTGATTTTGTTTGGTAAGATTATATATATATATATCAGCTTGAAATGTATGTCGTATAGGTTTTAATCCACATCACAAGTATTTAACTATTTTTGTATAATCAAATGTATGATAAAAAAATTATTGTTTTATAATTAAGATCAACTTGTCCAAATCAGTTTAATTTGTTTACAAGTAATCTGAACTCCGTATACATAGGCTAGGGTTAGTTTAATTAATTTTGCTAACAATGAATAATATATAATGATTATATATAGAAAGCTTATATATTCATCAATTTAATCTTGGTTAATGACTTTATTTTATATATTCAACAAGTTGTTTCAATCATATGGGCTTTCCTTTTTTATATACATTCACAAGTTGCTATAACTTGGAACTAATGAAATTCATATTCCCTAATTTTCAGTTAAATAATTCATTTATTTGCCCTAAAAGTATTAATTTCAACAAATATGATACATCAAAGTAATAAAAACAGTATACAAATTAAGCAATGATGAGCTGAGAGCATGAAAAGTGGAAACCATTTAAGCACTAAGCACCATATACTTTTTTCTCGGCCAAAATAATTCAAACTCTTAAATGATTATGTATATAAGATTAGACACTACACTATGCCAAATTCTTATTAGCCTCGATCTTATCTTTAATTAACAAGAATTTTTTTAATTCAATTGCTTAAAAAGTTACGTCATTTGATCCATGACATTATTTACTTTCCAAATAAATAAAATAAAGCATACTATATTAAAACAGTATTAAATAATAATATATTTTCTTTCATTAATGAAGCAGGGATGTAAAAGTGAGGGTTTTCTTCAGTTTTTCACATGTTCATTGCCATGCTTCAACGTCACTTATAAGTTTAAGTCAACGAGAAAATCTTGTCCGTAGGATGATGATGATCGTACATATAATAAGTGATGGTCCCTCAAGTCATGGGTTCTCTCAACCTTTACAAGTCATGTGGTTTTACCTCCTTTGTCAGATTTTTATATTTCTCTTTTTCGGTTTATTTTCAAAAACTAAAAAAAAAAAAAGAAAAATGGAAAAAAAATCTGAAAATTTTTGCTCTAATTTTATAAACTTCAGATTGTCTCACTGTTCAAATTAATTATTCTTATGTTCTTTTTCGAAAAGCTAGAGAGAAAAAAATATTAAAATCATGAGAATTAAAACGAATTGTATATTTGTAAACTGGATGACGTTCAAAAGACCATTGGGCTTAATTTGTAACTTTCTATAGAGCCCGAAGCCCATTCCAACACTTACAACATTTTCTTAATACATTGACGTATTTTAATTCCTATTTTAATGGGTACCCTATTTTAATTCCTCAAACCGGTTTAATCCAATAGAAACCGGGTGGATTAACGGAATAGCAACTAACCCAACAAGTTTGACGTGCCTACCATAACTTCATACACCAATAATTGTCTTACACGTGTAATGTACAGATACACTGGCGGACCCACAGCTAGAGAGGGTGTGGCACGTGCCCCACCCTAGTGCCCCATACTAAAATCTAGTCTAGTTCCGCCCCTGTACAGATATATACATACACGATACATGTGTGTATCTCCTTGTTCCTCTGTTTCTCTGCCTTAACTTGCGGCCAATCGTAGAAGAAGAAGAAACAAACCAGAAAAAGGTTTTAAAAAAAAACTAATTTACTTCTTGTCCAAGTGTCATCAATGGTTCACAATTATCCAAACTTATTATAGATTTACTGCTCCTGGATCTCTTCAATCTAACGTTGTAACACATTGTTATATTTTCAAAGATAGGCGGCGGAATATACTCGCCGGAGAAAATGGGGAAAGCTAGAGGACTAAACAGCGGTGGTGGAGAGAGCTCTCTAGGTTATCTTTTTGGTTCCGGTGAGTCTGTTTCCAAACCAAAGAATCCTACCGTTAATACCAGCTTCACCACCACCACAACAACTACAACAACCACCGATGGAGCTGGAGGTAAACCTATGACAACCACCACAACTACAACCACCGGAGATAAAAACACAACAGAGAAGCAAAGCTCGGCTGGTGTGAAAGGAAGTCCTAATAATTACTATAGATCAGATGGACAAAACTGTGGCAACTTCCTCACGGTAAAAAGTTAAAAAAAAATATTTTGAGTTTTATTTGAGAATTTGTAAAACTGATTTTAATATTTAATAAAATGTTTGAGAAACAGGAACGACCATCTACGAAGGTTCATGCAGCACCAGGTGGAGGATCTTCTCTTGGTTACTTGTTTGGATCTGGTTCCTAGATATCATTTGAATCTCCATGACCATTGAACAACAAGAAATTTACGTAAAAGATGTTATAAGTTTTTTCAATCTTGAGAATGTGTTTCAAAGTTAAAACATTCACAACCATTGTTGCTATTGAATCTACATATATTAAAGATAAAATGTAAGTAAATGTTCATTTAGCTCAAATGACCTCTCATGCATTGGCAGCTTTAGGAGTGTGTGCAAAGATACTGCCACTACAAGAAAACATCTCAAAACTGACGGGCAAAACCGTCACAATCCCGTCGGAAACAGGTACTTTTTAACGGTTTTCCGACGGGAAGACCCATCTTATGTTAATGGTCGAAAAAAAANACTACAACAACAACCGATGGAGCTGGAGGTATACCTTTGACCACCACCACAACAACTACCATCGGAGATAAAAACAAAATGGAGGAGGAGAATAAGAACCAGACGACGGCTGGTGTAAGAGCAAGTCCTAATAATTACTACAGATCAGATGGACAAAACTGTGGCAACTTTCTCACGGTAATGAGTTTTAACATTTTGAGTTTAATTTGAGATTTACAAAAACTGATTAATATTTGTTAATAAAAAATGATTATTTTGAGTTACAGGATCGACCATCGACAAAGGTTCATGCTGCACCAGGTGGAGGATCTTCTCTTGGTTACTTATTTGGATCTGCTCCATCTGGATCCAATAAATGATTTTAATTTCCACGACCATCTTAGAATCTTGATCCATTGAACCAAACAAAAATGTAACTTTATTTAACATCCTTGAAACTGGTTGTGAAAATTGTTTTGGAATTGGCTAATATAAGCTTTCTTAATCTTGAAAGTTACATTTGCTTTGTTAACTCTAAACGTCGTCGTATGGTTCTTTAACTTGACTCTTAATCGGTTTGGTTTATTACGTTTGTATTGCAGTTCAAACCAGGCCAAAAAATTAAAACCAAAACAATATAGAAATTAAAAAAACTATATATGTATACTACATAAAATTATAATTCAATACTATCACGAATTATATTAATTATTTTCTTATGGTAATAATAATACTAGGCTTTTGGTGATAATTAAAGTGAAGAAAAACAAAACTGGACTTGTCAAGAAAACACATAACCTTATTGTCTTTAAGTTAATAAAATGCATAAATCATTAGAAATATGTCAATTTAAAGCTTCTTTATTTCGAGAAACATCTTTTTGAAAAGAGAAATTTTTCTTTATCAGGAGAAAATAGGAAAGCTTAGAAAGATCTTAAGCTAAGTTAGGAGATATGTTTGTGTCAGAAGTTGACTCATGGCTAGTCCCCACTTTTTATTTTGTCTTCAACCCCAAGTTACCTTCTCACTTCTCATCACTAAATCATTAGGGCTTCTGGTTTTTAAAGAAAAAAGACAGTTTAGATGTTGTGTTAGGACAAAAACACGTCAGTTTCTGTTGCTGTTTTACTATCAATCACCAAAACTTTGCTTAAAGTTATGGGAAACAAGAAAGAATAAATTTGGAGAATGCAACAACAAGTAGGTAAAGACTATCTTCAGACCAAAATACTCCTTAATAATCTGTGAAAAAACTTCAAATTCATAAAGAAGTTAGAAACTGGAGTTAAAGAACAGTATCAAAAACCAATTTCTTTAAAATCTTTCTTAGGAAAGATGAGGCTCTTCTTCTGTTTCTGTGTCTTCTTCTTGGTTATCTATAGCTCAAGTGAGTGTTTGTATCTTCATATTCGCCGTGTCTATCTGCAAAACTTCAAATTGTTTTTCTTATTCAGTTTTTGTTGTCTCTAAATTTGTTTACAGCTGCTTATGATCCATTGGATCCTAATGGGAACATTACAATAAAATGGGATATCATGTCATGGACAGTAGATGGCTATGTGGTAAGAATCCTCTTAAGCATTTGTGAATACATATATTGAAACATGTACAAACTCTCATCATCTCTATAAAATATATGCATTTGCAGGCAATGGTAACTATGAACAACTTCCAAATGTACCGGCACATAGAAAACCCGGGTTGGACATTAGGCTGGACATGGGCAAAGAAAGAAGTGATTTGGTCAATGTCTGGTGCACAAACAACAGAACAAGGAGATTGTTCCAAGTTTAAAGGGAATGTACCTCATTGTTGTAAGAAATCACCAACGGTTGTTGATCTTTTGCCAGGTGTGCCTTACAATCAACAGTTCGCAAACTGTTGTAAAGGTGGTGTAGTTGGAGCTTGGGGTCAAGATCCATCAGCAGCTGTATCACAGTTTCAAGTTAGTGTTGGTTTGGCTGGAACTACAAACACGACAGTCAAGCTTCCTAAGAACTTCACATTGCTTGGTCCTGGGCCTGGTTACACTTGTGGTCCTGCCAAAGTCGTGCCCTCTACCGCTTTTCTCTCAACAGATAAACGGCGAAAGACACAAGCTTTGAGTAAGTAAACTTAAAAGATAAATCTAGAAACACAAAAACCTTACCTTGATCTGATTCATTTTTAAAACCCTTTACTTGCTTACAGACAAATCTTTGCAGAGAGTAGCCAAATAAGTTAGCTTTTAGAGCAAATAGGATTATGTCAATCAAACTATTTGATAGAAATGTATCGCTTTCATTTATTAGCTTAAGAGGCAGTGATTGATCTCTAAACATCATTAAAAACTTATGTTGGTGCAGTGACATGGAATGTTACCTGCACATACTCACAGTTTCTAGCTAGAAAGCATCCAAGCTGTTGTGTCTCCTTCTCTTCTTTCTACAACGATACCATAACTCCTTGTCCTTCTTGTGCCTGTGGTTGTGAGAATAAAAAGAGCTGTGTCAAGTAAGCCAAAAACAAATCAATAAGATTCAAAACTCTTTCTTATATCTCCTAAACTAAAAAGACAGAATCAATAATTATTTCTTGCAGGGCTAATTCTAAGATTCTAACAATGAAAGGTATCAACACACCAAGAAAAGACAACGCTCCATTACTACAATGCACACATCATATGTGCCCTGTTAGAGTCCACTGGCATGTTAAAACTAACTACAAAGAGTATTGGCGAGTGAAGATAGCTATTACAAATTTTAATTACAGGATGAATCATACACTTTGGACTTTAGCAGTTCGACATCCAAATCTCAATAATGTGACTCAAGTTTTCAGCTTTGATTACAAATCAGTTGCTCCTTATGGATCCATAAGTAAGTCTTATCTTCATTACAACACAAACCTTAAACAAAACGTTTCAAATTCATTATTTTTATATAATGCAGATGATACTGGAATGTTCTATGGAACGAAGTTTTACAATGATCTATTAATGGAAGCTGGACCATCTGGGAATGTTCAATCAGAAGTTTTGTTACAGAAAGATCAAAAGAAGTTCACTTTCAAACAAGGTTGGGCTTTTCCAAGAAAAGTTTATTTTAATGGAGATGAATGTATGTTACCTCCACCAGATTCATACCCTTTTCTACCAAACTCTGCACAAGTGAACTTTGCTTCTCTCTCACTCACCTTCCTTCTTCTTTTATTCATCTTAATCTGGTGATTCTGGGTTTCTTACATACAACCAAAAATTTTTTTTGTAAACTATGATTTGCAGATAAATATAAAGAAACGTTTTTTTCCTTTGTGATATGATTAGAGATGTGGTAAGGCTCTTTACCTTCATCACTCCCATTGGTTTAATGGTTTTGTATTTCTTTCATTGTTGCTTTGGTACACTGATGTGAGTTAAGGAGAAACAACAAAGTAATGTTTTAGACTAAACTGAAATAAGCTTCTTAATATTGGCCCAGTTAAGGCCCGCTTTGATATTCATCCAAAAATGCTGTTTTATTTTTTAAATTCATCCAAAAATGATAGTATGCATTTTCGATAGTACCTAACTTCAACGTAAAGCTCTTAATTATTATTTGGAGACACTTTTCAGGTATTTCATATTTATTAAATGAGTAATTATAAAGTGTCCATCACCGACGTGCGTGTAGTCACCTTTGTCTTGATAATAGCTAAATGATTTATGCAATAATCATAAACGACGTGCCTCGACGAGCGGTCCACGACCACGACGTAAACATTACGGTCCACGACGTAAGGATCACGGTTCAACTTTGTATTATAGCAAAACAATATTTAATAATTCTCTATTTTTCGTTTACATCATTATGTAATATTTTTTACCTTGCACAATACCATACGAACTTTAACTGAAAATAAAGTTAAATGTTGAACAATTTAAGACAATACCATAGCTAGAACCCATCATCCACATGCACTATCCCTTCATTACATAGCAAAGTAACACAATGCATTTATTTAGTTGTCAGTTTATTATCAGAGAAATGAGTTCTCAGTTGTTATTTCATTTTAATTAATTGGTTCAGTTTTATTCTTTAAGGTCAAACCGTAAAATAGTGAAACCTTATAAAGCGTTCATTCCAGTCAACAAATATTATAATTATAATTACTATAATAATAATAATAATATATAGCTGTATAAGTATGTTTTCTTAGATATATATTCACTAAAATGAATCCATATAAGAACGCATGAATTAATCTGGCAAGAAATATAACGTTATCTTTCCAATCAATTATAATAAATTATTTACCATTTTCGAATTATACTTTTATTTATTTAGAGGTTAAAATAATTAACTCATATTTCCTTCAGCTTTTAAATATGATACCATATATCAATCAGTCTAACTCTTCAAATATTCGATATAATCACAATAAGGTTTAAAATCTATATTTAATCAATTATATAGGAAAATTAATTAATAAATTATTATTATGAATATTACAATACAGAATTGTACGGGTCATTAAAATAGAAAACTCACTTTCCAACCATACATCTTCCCATTGAACTAGTCTCATACGACACGTGTCCACACTCTCATTTCCTATAAATTGACATATTTCACCTTAGTTTCAAAACTCAAAAGACTTGAAATATCTCCACACAAAAAGACAAAACCATTAGATCTGATCTTGTAATGGTTGATCCAGCGAATACTGTTGGAATTGCGGTGAATCCGACACCGTTGTTGAAAGATGAACTCGATATTGTAATTCCGACAATACGGAATCTCGATTTCCTCGAGATGTGGAGACCTTTTCTTCAGCCGTATCATTTGATCATTGTCCAAGATGGAGATCCAACGAAGAAGATTAATGTTCCTGAAGGTTTTGATTATGAGCTTTACAACAGGAATGATATTAATCGTATCCTTGGTCCTAAAGCTTCTTGTATCTCGTTTAAGGACTCTGCTTGTCGTTGCTTTGGTTACATGGTTTCTAAAAAGAAGTATATCTTCACCATTGATGATGATTGCTTTGTAAGTTTGAGAATTTTTAATTTTTAGCTTCAGATCTGGTTTTGTCTGTGTGGATTTGTAGTTTTTGATACGAGATCTCAGGGATCTTAGGTTTGTTAATAGTACTTAGTTCGTTGAATTCAGATCCATAGATCACCTTGATGAGATCTGTAATGTTTACTCAGAACTATGTCATTGTTTTATATTTTTTTCTTTGACTGTGTATGTATTATAGGTTGCTAAGGATCCATCTGGGAAAGCAGTGAACGCCCTTGAGCAACACATCAAGAATCTTCTATGTCCTTCAACTCCTTTGTTCTTCAACACTTTGTATGATCCTTATCGTGAAGGTGCTGACTTTGTCCGTGGATACCCTTTTAGTCTTCGTGAAGGTGTATCTACTGCTGTTTCCCATGGTCTCTGGCTTAACATCCCTGATTATGATGCTCCCACCCAACTCGTTAAGCCTAAGGAGAGGAACACTAGGTGATCATTACTATTTATTATTATTACATGTTCTGTTAGAGAATTTGAATCTCAGTCTTTGTTAAACATTTGATATGTTATAGGTATGTGGATGCTGTTATGACCATCCCAAAGGGAACACTTTTCCCAATGTGTGGTATGAATTTGGCTTTTGACCGTGATTTGATTGGTCCGGCTATGTACTTTGGTCTCATGGGTGATGGTCAGCCTATTGGTCGTTACGACGATATGTGGGCTGGTTGGTGTATCAAGGTACTCACTTTTGAAACATTTGGATATGAACTGTCAAGATAATGAAAGCATATTGCTATGTACTTAGTGATACCCTTGTTTGTAGGTGATTTGTGACCACTTAGGATTGGGAGTGAAGACCGGTTTGCCATACATTTACCACAGCAAAGCGAGTAACCCGTTTGTGAACCTGAAGAAGGAATACAAGGGAATCTTCTGGCAGGAAGAGATCATTCCTTTCTTCCAGAACGCAAAGCTATCGAAAGAAGCCACAACTGTTCAGCAATGCTACATTGAGCTATCGAAGATGGTGAAGGAGAAGCTGAGTTCCTTAGACCCATACTTTGACAAGCTTGCAGATGCCATGGTCACATGGATTGAAGCTTGGGATGAGCTTAACCCACCAGCAGCCAATGGCAAAGCTTGAGCAGTATGACAGTTTTGGTTATGGTTTACTGATTTTACTAAGCTTTCTTGTTTTTTACACACTTTTGAGTAGTTGTGATCATCACTAGTTTCTCATTGTCCGGTGATGATTGTTGCGTTTTGATTTAAAATGTCACCGGTTTATTTATAAACAGTGGTGGATTTGTAGTACTATTTTCTGAGCTTTTTCTTTGTTTCTTTAATAAAAAAATCCTTTCTCTATTATAGGTTTCATCCATTAATATAAATCGATACTAGAGATTCTGACCCTGTTAATATCTTGCAACTTAGCTTAATGAGATTTGAGTTGAGATCTGAAAGGTTGGATCTTTTGACTAGTTTACCTACACAGATTCTAACTCGAGGTCTATTTTGTGTGAAACTTTGACCAGGGGAAACTAGCCATACCCATCATATACAACAGATGTGTGGGTTATTATTGTCTTATTGATCAGGATGATGCTGAAAAACATCAGTGGTTGAAAAAATAACTTTTGACAATATTTGATGAATACATACTCTGTTGGTTAAGTTTGATTTCATAAACAATATCACCATTTTTTCAAATACGTTGGATTTTGTCTACTTGTTATTCTGATGGATTTTGTTTATTTTGGTCATAATTATACACTTTTGGACTTCTTCATGAAAAACATGGATGGTCTAGAAAAGAGCTTGATCACAAAGTAAAAAATAAAACTCAGTCTGTCTGGAATAAAAATACATTGGACTCTACTAAGCGTGGACATATAAGTTAATAGCAATAACACCAAACTATTTCACACACAAACACATTCTTGTTGAAAACTTTACTGAAACAAAGAAGTTACATGTTTGCGATCGTTGTGACAAAAGGCACCAATCTTCTGTAATCTCTTCTTCCTAGAGCACAATTATCAAGAACCCGACCCAATATTAGCCTTGTGTTCTGCAAAGCCACATCTCTCGGAGGTATCCCTAACTCTGCCGCACCTGCACCCATAGGGAAAGCTTGCGACATTGTTGAAGCCATCATTGCGTACTGAAGAGGTCCGCTCCGAGCTTTGAATGATGTCTGAGGTAAAAGCGTTTTTTCATCAGTCCCGTTTTCAGGGTAACCGGAATCCTGAGGGTGGGACCCACCTGCACCCCCTTGTACCGGGCTACAGCTCTGAAGAAGGGCTTCGAGAACACTCAATGCCTCCCAACACAGAGTGCTTTCGACTAGCTGCGAAACAATTGTGTACATGTGGGGACTCTGCGACGCATCCATAGGAGTGTGTTGGAGTAATGCCTTCAGCATAAGTAATATGACTCGTTGATAATCCACTGGTCCTTTCTTTAGCAGTCTTAACAAGTGACCGAAAGCTAAAGCTGAGTGTTTGGGGAACCATTTGTTGCAGAGCAGAGGAGACACACATGCAAGGAGATTATCAACTCTTTTAATCTCGCCTCGAGCATAAGCTACAAAAACCGTAGCCAATTCATCATGTGATTTTGCCCTACACCAGGTAGCAATGTTAGACGCTACAGAACATGCCTTTTGATACTGCTGCTGGAGCGGTAACACAGAAACCATGACTTGGTCTTGGCTCAGCTGCAAGCAAAGCCAAGGAAGTAGACCTGTGATATGCATAAGGAGCCTTGTCTCAGCATCGCCAAATATAGAGTCACATGAAGGCACCGTAATCCTTGATAGGACCTCAATGGAGAACTCGTGGCTAACAGTAGACATCAGTCCTTTAAGGACGAGAGGCTGTACACCTTCGAACTTTGGCAGGGTTCCATTTGACGGTGGCATCTCGTACCCTCTAGATTCTGTCCTTTGGAACTCCCCTAAATCATTAGTGTTGAATTCATCCCGAGGCATACTCGACAAGAGCACGTTTTCAGTTGTTTTGTCACGGAATGATAGACGGTCAATAATACGGGAGAAGAGCTCAAGAACCTGGCAATAGACATGAACAAAGTCTGTGTGCATCATGGCGACACAGCCCCAGAAGAGTTGTGGGTAGAGTATGACTTTCTCTGGCTCCATGTTCTCTACCATGACCTGTAGCGTCAGAAGGATTTCCATAATAAAACCCAAAACAGGAGGAATGGGATTGCTAAGACATCGATGAAGACAGCGTAGAAGGGAGACACATGCATCACTTGTCACACTAGGTCTTAGCGCACGGTATATTTGATGCGACCGACAGGCTAAATGTCTTGAAGTGCATTCCATAGCCCATTTGAGAGCTTCAGTTCCCCAAGTTTCTCGAAGATCTCCTTGGAAGAATATAGCATCAACCATACTCTGAACAAGTGCAGACAAAAGAGCGGCACTAGGAAGATCTGTTCTCACAACCGTTGGATCTTCATTTTCCCACATCATGCTCCCTCGTTTTGATTGCACATATTTAATTAAGCTCACAACCTGTTGTTTGTTCTCTCCATCGCTGTTTTCCACCTCATAAAGCTCTAAATGCCGACCCGCAAGTGAGTACAACAAATTCACAAGCAAATGTTGACAATGCTCTAGCACAATGTCTTCAGAGCTATCCATTGAAACAAAAGTGACGTGGAAGAGCAAAGGCAGATGTTCCCTAAAATCTTCATCATTCTCATATGCAATTTCTGCAAGAAGAATCAGAGCTATATCGGCATGAGTAAGTGAGTGCTGTTGATGTCCCTGCAACGCTGATTGGAGTTCCTTTGCATTGACTCCGTGCATTGCAATCCCAGAATGCAACACTTCTTCCCCAGAATTTGGTGTATCTATGAAGTAATCTCCACTATCACGTGAGACGTGGCGACTCCTTAAACTTCCAGTAGAGCTCCGAACTCCCATTAAAGGTCCAGATGCATTCACCAATGATGGCAGGAGCTGACCAGAACGACCAGTAGCTACAGGAGCAATGTTCAACTCAGGAGGCATTGGACTTAAAGGCCCAGAAGCACTTCGCCCAGTCACGCCTGCTGTTCTCCAGCTTAGGCTTCCACTTGTATTCCTAAGGGGACCTTCAAGGGAGCCTCGGACAAGAAGTGGTGACATGTGTGGCTGGCTGTCTGCAACAGAAGCAACTTGAGGTGCTGTGGCAGGTCCCTGAGAGAACTCCAGCACAAAGTTTCCATTGGAATCACCCCGGTGTGCACTATAACCAATTGGTTCAATACTGTCTTCCAACATCCGCTGTGACAGTTGGTAAACCAGGTGATCAATAGTACGCTGAGGACATATCCGTGCGAGGTACAAACTAACACGTTTAGCAACTGAAAAATATGTAGCAAATGCACCAGTTATTTCGGCAGATGCATTTGAATCACAGTCCTCAACTCCCTTTGTGATCAAGAAATCCAATACAGGGCTAATGTTTCTGGGCTTACTAGCAATAGTACTCCAAAGTTTTTCAATTTCATCAGGGAACTGATCCCCATGTCGCCATGTGACATAGTAAAGACTTTTTAGTAATCTTTCACTCCAACCCGAATCCTTGAGTTTCCAGAAATTGAGATTCTCAATCCATGGAGCCATACAGGTCAAGACCTGATGCTGAGCAATTATATCAACCGCATCAAGCTGGCGCTGCATAATTTCTTCACAAAGGAGCTGGCTTAACTCAGGATGATCCTTAGCGAGTTTGCAGGACAGCTTGTACTGGAACTGTTGATATGAATCCGGAAGATTACCAACAACCGCTGCTCTATAGCCTCCTGAACCTTCTATACCATCCTCAGCCCACTCACGCATAGAAAGTGTCTCAAGCATTTGAAGAGCATCATCTCGAATTTGTCTAGAAGGATCGACTACCTTGTAGAGAATTAGACTCAAGAGCCTCTGAATTTCACATTTTGGTATTTCTTGTCGCATGTAGACCTCAGCCAACACACTGAAGTACCCATCAGCTATAGCCGCATCAGAGTAGTAACACTGGGAAAAACAGAGATATATTAGGTCATGCAGTTTAAGAAAGTCTAATAAAGTATGAAGTCACACAGATGATGAGCAAGGTATATAATTGAAAAAGCTCATCCAAGAGAATTCAGGTGCTAAAACAGTATCTAGTAAAACAAAATCTATCTGATACGGAAACCATCATTGCATGCCTGGATAAGCTGTCATCAATGGTCAAGATTTATCAAACATTTGGTCTAGAAATTACCAAAAAGATATCATGAGTAAATACATCTTCCATGCATTCACAATCAGCAAAATTTTTACCTGATCAATGCAGGCAGGGAAGAGATCCAAGTTTGTAAGTAGAAGATTCTTCAGAGCCAATTTTGCCAACGCAACACGTTGATGACCACCTCGATGCCTATCACGGCCTGTTGCCCCTCGCCCACCTTCTCCTGTGTATTTGGAGTAAGATGGAGTTCTAGGATCAGCAGGCGAATAACCAAAAGGAACCCTTGGAGCAGGCTCGATGAACAAACTATTTATCCAAGATATCACACGGCCACTCATTTTTCGTGCATTGTCGTCAAAACATGGTCCATATAAAAGGGAAGCTATTGCATTCAATGAGGCCCACTGGATGGCTTCAAGTTGTTCGTTCAGTTCCTTGTCAAAAGAAATCTTGTCAACAGAATCTTTTGACCGGTTATGCTGGGAGGTCTTATAGCGCTCAACTTCACGGCGATAATCACTAACACCATCCTGTCCCCACGTACTTCCTGTATCATCCGACCAAGAAAGGAGAAGATCAAATAGACGTTTCCTACTTCTAACATCAAATTTCTCTGATTTTGATTCAACAAATTCGGGGGCAAGAAATCTTAAAACAGACGCAAGTGCATAGCGCAGAGGCTGCATGTCCTGAAAGCTTTCAGGAGGTGCCTGTGATATCTGTCTTGTTGAGTCTTCAATGAATCTCAGGTAATGGAGGCGAAAAACTGGTTTACGAGCAAGCATTCCGGGCCAAACATTCTCAGATACTGTTCGATATATATTTGCAACATGAACACGGAGGTCCTCTCTCCGACCCCCTTTTTGGATCTGCATTCATATCACAGGAATACATCTTTTCGGTGTCAAGTCCCAATATCTTTCACACAGTTGAAAATCAATGCAAGGAAAATGGTGAAGAAGAAACAGCCGGTCATTAATATGGTTAGTACTTAGCAGCCCTTACAAGACAGAATACTTGATACTTCCGTTCCCTCAACTCTAATGATTCAAGATAAAGGGATTACTACAAGCAACTAAACCCAGCGAAAATCTAACATAATATGTCCAATTAAGTTCAACAAAGCCACCAAGAAGGTACATATAATGGCAGTGAGTTAAAATACTTTTCATCCATAAGATTGCTATTACTTGTTCTCAAATGATCCTTTTTCTCCGCTATTTTTTTGAACATAGAAGGAAATTTTCTAACTTTTCTAAATGATAAGGAGTACCACTGTAAATCAGGGCAGCCAGGCAATTGCACAGTAAACCTATATTGGACAGGAAGGACTTCCAGGTATAATTCTCAAAGATGGTCAACTACATGATTTTCTACAATTTGCTATAGTACATACCTTCCACTTTGGCTTGGTCTCTGTTTCTGATGAGATCTCGTCCATGAAAGATGCAAGCTCACTAAACATAATTTCACATGCTTCCAGATGTGAGCGCCCAAGAGCCATAGTTGCAGCATGCTACATGCGAGGAAATATAAAGATTGGTTAAATTTTATCAGGGAGAAAAGATTCAACCAAAATCACATTAAGTAAACAAGAAAAGATGAACTAATTGATCATATTACCACCATCAAACTATAAATGCAGAGACATAAATAATACTTACGTTGTGGGTCTCTGACCCAAATCTAAGATAAGGGAAAATGAGGTGGTACATTTCTCTGGTAGATGCGATGCTACCCGCATCTTTGCCATCAGGTGAGCATGAACACACAAACATAGCATACAGAAGCCATTGATCCAGTTTGTTATCAGTATCTTGTGACTGGCTAGCTTTTCCACCTAGCTCAACAGGTGTAATATGGGCCAGGCGGTGCATAATTTCAGACCTGGAAGTGAAAGCGCACCTTAGTTTCTTATGTTATTAATAGTAGCAAAAGAGGTATGACAATGAAATGAAACAAACAGTATTCTGAGCAAAAAGAACCGGTGCTTGTATAAATATATTTTCTGTCATGAGTATCTTCCTTTCATGGGACCTCACGAAAGTGAAATTTTATCTGAACATTAAACTTTTTTGAAGGCTTGTTGAGTCATAAAGTCTATTTTCCTAATCGTTAATGAATTTTCCCAGTCTAGAATGATTTAGGGCAGTGTTGACAGTTGACAGTCAGAGAAGACGATAACCAATATCAAGGCTCAAGAGAACACACCAAGATGATGTAGTTAGAAAAATATACTAGAAACAAACACACATAAGATAATGCAGCTACAAAATATACTTACTTGGCTTCTTGAACAGAGCGTGGGCAGAGCTCAGCAGCATATTTAACAAGTTCACTGAGACACCGACCCCATCTGTTCTTATCAGGGCTCTCAAAGATAATGGATTGAATAGTCACATCAGAAGGAATAGCATCGGAATCTCGTCTTAAATCAAAAGGACGTGCAGAATCCCAATAACAACTTTGAACAATATCATCCTATTATATGAATAAAGAAAAAAAAGAACACACATTAGTTTTTCCACAAAACCATACCACAACCAGCCTAAAGGCTAAAAATGTAAAGCCTCTGAAGGCGCGAGATATACACAGAAGGTACTCACCCCATGTTCTTCCAAGACATCGATCATGTAAATGGGTTCAGCTTCAAATTTCATAACGTGGTCTGGGTGCTCTTGAATCATAAGATCCCGAATATCATTTCTTAACGCACGTACACATCGTAACAATTCAAGTGCAGTGTGCCGAATCTGGCTGTCAACTGAGCTAAGAAAAATTAGGCCAACAGCATCAATATCAGCAGCACGAAACTCAATTGCATCTGCTGATTGATGAAAAGATAATTTCTTGAATCTATCATTTCCCTTTGCTGTTTGCTTTTCCTCTTCAGCATCAGTATCTTGTCTGTCATCTAATAAACAAGCCCGCCAGAAACGCATGAGTTCCAACAGGCGTCCTAGTGATGTTTGAATGAGGAGTGGGAACTCATCAGGAAGCTTTAAGATGAAGTTCGCCATCCCTCTCATAACTGCAAAACGGCGATGAGGAAGGTACCTAACAATCCGGTTCAGGACTTGCACAGCTTCCTCTCGAACTCCAGGATCAATACTTATACCATGCTGAGGTATTATTTCCGTGATCTTATCACTTCTGCCAACTTCCTCTATCAGATAAGGTATGCACTTCAGTACTGACCGGAAGAGAGATCCTTGAGATTTTTCTTTATTCACAGCATCTGTGTATGTCTTAAAGGTTAGCAAGAAATGTTTTCAGGATAAAGTATTAGCCAGAGAATCCCAGGTAAAAACAATAATTCAATAACACTAAACAAGATATATTTTTAACCTCTTCATAAACCATGTACAGCAAACTAGCTTTTCGTGTAAAATCAAATTTACCTATTGTAGTCCTCGATGATGTAAGAAGAGCTTGACTATAGGTCCTGTGACATGATCTCAAAATTGACTCAATTGCTGCTTTCACCTTTGGTATGTAATGGCCAATTCCATGACCTGTTAAAAAACACAAAGTAAAGTTATGTGGAGGGAAGGAAAAGTTTATGGAGACCAACTAACAACCTAATCTAGGTTAACAAGTTACCCTTAAATATTTCCAACCCAACATACTGGCTTGAAGGTGACATAACAAGGGCAAGCAAAGCACGAAGACCAATAATCTTTGCTTCACTTGGACTATCTTGTTTTAACAGTTCTAGTAACATGTGATTCATGGCGAAGTCAAGGTTGTGTTCAGCTATGGTCACACAGAACTCAACGAGTTTATCTTGTTGGACATCCTGAGTGAGCATTCCTTTTCTCAGAACTGTTAGCAATTGTGATGTCACACTATCCAAGTAATCCCATATACGATTTGGTGGCTGGGTAGCTGCATAAACACTCAAATAAAACCTTAACACCCGGTGAAGACAATCAAGTGCCATATAGCGATGGTTCTTATCCTGCATATAATTTGCAGTATGCACTATAGTGAGCGAAACCCAGATGTATATATTTGACAAGAACAGGCTTGAAAAATAAGCTAATGTAATCACATGTGCTCAGCATAGTTTGTAAAGAAACTGCAGTAATTACAACTGCACACATCTGGGTGTCGGGACATAACATTTGACAATTCTAGCACATTCTTACTTAATTTAAGTTCTGAATACAGGCAAACTTACTCTCAGAAGCTTGTACAATTGCTCCATGTGAGGGCTTAAATTATGATGAAATATAAGTGGGTCACCAAGACAGAGAAGAAGAGTCACAAGCGGATAGCCAACCTATTCACCCAACTATACATGTTAAGGACTGAAATCACAAGGAAAACATGATAAAGTGATAGTAAATCAGATTGACGTACACCAAGATGTTTGCTCTGTTTGTCCATCCAGTGGAGTAGCTGCACTCTGATGCGCCCAACAGCCTCATACCAAAGTGTCAGCGCAGGCTCTGCAACTGAAGGAGGCCACTGGCTTTTGCCACCATCGGAAAGTGGTGCCAGGATGTTAGAAAGCATATTGCAGAGCGCATGATGAAGCTCACTTTTACGTTTGTGTGGAGCACGGTTAAGAGGGTTTGCTTTTGCTACAAAGGAGGCAGACGCATTCAGACCACCCTCACTCTTAACCTGAAAATAAACATACTGTCACATTCGCTTCTTAAAGCCTGAATCTTCTAAGATATCCGAGACATACCCCAAGCTTTAAGTATCGCATCCCGTTAATGATACTGAGAGTTTCACTTCTTGCAACACTTGTATCAATCCGACGAGTGTTGAGTTCCATGAAAAAACGCTCAGTGACAGAGCTGAATCTGTTAGTGGAAAATTAAAATAATTAATGGCTTAGAGCGGTTGAGGTTGTGGCTCAAAACTGGATCACCCCTTTTATTTGTCAACTAAACTTGTGAATCCAGATTTACCTTTTATTCATTTATACTTTAGCATGCCCAGAGGATTGAAAACAACTAACATTACAAAATAAAATACCTAATACGAGATAGTGCACCCAGGAGTTGAGCAACCAAGTCAAGAAGGAGACCCCGCAAATCAACCAGTGATGGGTATTCAACTTGGCTAACAACTCTGTAATGGAGGAGCACCCAGATAAGCAATATAGTTTATTCTACAACTCGAGAAAGCATGCCAAAGAATGAAAGCATATTGTTTAGTGAATCATATAAATTTCAACAGCTTCGGATTCTGAATCACTACCTGTCAGCGTTGATTAGCCAATCAAAAACAAAATTCTCAAGTCCAGACCATAGCTTCTCTGCCATTAATGCAAAATGTTCTTCTCTTAGCAAGGCAGAATACATATTTTGTCGTAAGGAAACTGAATAGAGAAACTAATATACCGGTAAGCCCTTCCTGTGGGCAACACTCCACAAAGCGAATACAAGCTGAGCAGAAGATGCACTCAACAGCCAACTAATTCCAGAAATGTAAACCATATATCAGAAAGGTTAAAACCAATTTTGAAAATTGAAAAAAATAAAATCATGGATATTGATTGATCAGGTCAGTTGGGTTTAGTGCATCTGTCAAAAGAAAATACCTTTCTCTGGAAAGTCGATGCATCATTTGCACCTTTAGGTGATTCACTGCAAGGCAGGCATAATCCCACAAACAAGCAACACAGTATTAATAATAATGGTCTATAGAAATAGCTTCGCCCAATAGATTACATCTACTACTCAATAACTTCACAATATATGAAGAAAAGTAAAATCGACATATGAATTATGAAAATGCACCAAAGATTCCAAAAGCAACACTGGAACATAGAAGAGCAACAGTTGAAGCAAAAAAATGTGCGATGCACAAATACTAGCCTGTGGGATGTAGTATCTAATAGACGTATTTCAATTGGACAAGAGTCAGATAACAACTAATTGTTAACAAAGAGAAACAAAAACCACCTACCTTTCCCTCCATTTAAGTAGAGCTTCTAAAAGAGGAACAGGTGTGTGACGAGCAATCATAGCCAAGGAATCAAGCACCTGCTCATAAGCAGGATCTGATGGACGAAGGTACTGTCCATCCTGCAAATATCACATGAACTATTTCACTACCAAAGACTGGTGCACAAAAAAAGTGAAAACTATATACTAGTCCGTAAGTAGCAGTAGTAAAATCCTTCACAAGCCTTTGTTTATGTATACCTGTATTAAAACCTACTCGAGACTAAACTGAGAAGTAAACTACCCAAACAATATATGGATTCAAATGTGTGAAATTGAGAAGGAGACAAACCTGGGCTTGAGCAGTCTCGATTCGTCGTCTTGCGAGAGGTAGGAATCGCTGAAGCAGTGCCTCTACTATCAATTTTGCCGCACTACCGGACTTCATTACGTACGATCAACAATTAGATCCACAAAGAAGAAACTGTTTCCTAATCAAATGAAACAAAATCAACAAATTAGAGACCCAAATCAAACAAAATACGAGACTGAATCTCGTGAAATTATCCGAATCAATCAATCAGAAATACCAATGAAGAGCACAGGAAAATCACGAAACCATTCTAGGGTTTATTTTGATTTGACGAAGTAATCGTTTAGAAATATATCTTTGATCAACGAGCTGAACGAGCTTCCCCGTTCCTCTTTTATTTTTTCGTTTGTGATTTTGTTTCTTTTTTCTTTCTGAAACAGTGTTAACGTTATTATTTAATTATTAAGATGTTTAGAAAAAATAATTCATTGTTTTCGAACAAGAATTATATAAAATATAACGAACAGGAAAATCATGAGAGTGAGACATAATCAAATACAACTGTGTTCTGTCAATTAAATATGAAAGTAGGAGATTCATAAAATCGTTTTTTACATTTTTAAAAAATTCTAGTTATTATTGTCGACAAAAAAAAAAATCCTAGTTATTATGCTTAATTTGTGAATTAGAAAATAGATTTAACAAAACAGTACGTAATAAATGATTGTATATTCTATGAAAAAAACGACTTCCAATTGAGTGTTCAGTTTCTCAGTTAATCGATAGTGGTCCAGCCGAAACTTGTGGTACATACAATTGTTGCTATTCTACAGTGTTACCAACTGTACCGACCGGTTTACAACACAGACATCAAACTGATTCTAGCCAAAGTTCCGGTACTCTCTAACCGTGCTATTATGTCAGACAGCAGAAGCTACTTACTACTCTTAATCTCAGGAGATTTCATTAAGCTTCACCAGCACATTGGAACACAAGTTAAAAGTCAAAGCTTTCTTTTTACTCTTTCTCTCAGTCTGCGTCTCTGTAAACAAACTCAGAAGCTTTTCTTTTGCTCTGCTTCCTTGCAAGAAACTTGTCTTCCTTTTCTTCTCACACGCAAAGCTCAAGCCTTAGGGGTAATAGTACTATGTTCTGAAAGAATCTCTCATTTTGTTTCTTGAGAGCTTGGAAGATGTCTGAGAATCAAGCAGAAGCCTCAGATTTCTTATCAGTTGAAGAAATAAGGCGAATCTAACACCACTTTTAAATCCAAATCTCCCCGTTCAGGCAGGGGAGGAAACTCTAAATGAGGAAACGACTGCTCAAAGCTCTCCAGCAACTGTTACAAAGATAGTAAAAAACAACTCTAGTTCATGATCAGTCTTCCACATGCCATATATACTGTTGCACATAGGGACAGATGAAACTTACATTCTCTAGTATAGGTTGTGAATACAGCTCAACAAACTTTTCCCGTAGTATTATGTTTAGTTTATCCACATCGCACGCATGAGTCCAAAATGAGTCGTGCACTCCTGTTAGAATATTTTTTACACTTAAATGTGTTAATTGACACAAGACCGAGGTTTAGAGAAAGATGGAGGTCCAATAAGATTAAGTTGTGAAAAAGGATAGAACCTGCAAAACACACGCCTGCTCTTTTACAGGCGACTGCAGTCATCATCATATGAGACCCGTCAAGGGAGTGAATATAATTTGGAGGAAAAGCTGTTCTTTGTCGCCTAACAATGACCTACAAAGGAAAAAAAAAAGCAAAACAAAACTCTTTTAGGAATAGGCCTCTGCACCGTACTCTGTTTCCTTGCCTATCATTTGTTTATAAGCAAAACCAAGGTAAAGCTGAAGCAGACCTTATCAGTTTCACGCTGAAGCGATAAGGTTTGAAGGGATGTCTTTACCTGCATTCATTTTAAAAGAACACAAACACAGCCACACATTTAGATTCAATAGATGAGGGCAAGGGTTTTCGCAATAATGTTATCTACTCCATTAAGACTTACAAGTTTTGATCCCATTTGGTGGTAAGGTTGTACAACAGGAAGACCCAATGGTGTTGTCCATCGAACTGTTTCATTTTCTGAAGCAATAATCTGTCATAGATGTATATTTTTCCATCGAGAATTATTAGAAGTCCAAAAGCAAATTTAATTGACGCAGACAGAAAATGTCTACACACCTTCGCACATTCACCAAACCAATGCATGATGGCACGAGCAGCTTGAAACATCTCATCCATAGCAGTTAACGTCATCTGCCCCAAACATGACAAAACAAAACATTATCCCTTCATAGCATTTTTTCTTTTGATAAGTTTGCAAAGCACGCAAACATAGTAACTAGTCATTTTATTAAGCCCACATTCTGCATAGCAAGCCAAATCAAATCAAGATTTTCTAGTGGTACCTTTGCTGCATAGCAAGCCATCCCAAAAATTTCGCTATCATCACTAAATTCACTACGCTCCTTCAACCTTCTCTTTATTTGATCCCGAGCACCAATATAGGTGACACCATAGACTGATGTCATAACAGTTTGCTTCACAAGCTTTCGATCCACCTACAGATTTTGAACAACCATATGGTAACAAGTGACCAGTTATGTGACTGAGTAAACAATGTATCCAAACAAAACAAATATCAGGCAAGTTGCTCACACAACAATACCATATATATTAGACAGTTCACTAAGCTCTATTTTTTTGTGAATAATGGTTTTCGAGTGATGTATATGAGATTTCTACTTCACTAATCACTATACAAAGAAGAAATCCAACAACCAAGATATAATAGGAGATAGAGAAATAAGAAAAAGAATTTCAGAGACGGACCTGGTTGAGTAATTTTCTTGCACGCAATGCATCTGGAAAATCTTCAGGATCTCTGTCTGCATCCCGACGTATGTTATCAAGAACCCTGCAGTGCAAATGCAAAAGGAATTTGAATGAACATTATTTTCTCAGATTAAAATTAAGTTTTAAGCAGTAGATGCAGAGCTTACCTGGTAGCTATTTCTGAATAAACATCGGCTGGCTTCTCACCTGCAACTAGATTAACAGCTTCTGCTCCTACCTGATGATATTTTTTAAAAACAAAAATCAGAAAAGAAAGACGACGAGCGACCAGAAAAATACCTTTGAGAATGAAAACAAGAGAATTACCTTGTCTCTCCCAAGAGCGGCATAATGCTGTAAACCATTGCAGGAACCATCCTAGCCAGAATCAAAGTGAACGAAGGGATTTTCATTTAAGCCACAGACAGATTGTAAGAGAAACTATAATGTAAAGACATTAAGAACATTCAAGCCTAAAGAAGGAGACATTTTCTGTCTTCCAAAAAGTACCTGATGTACAGGAATGTGTGAGAGAACTGTCTCCGGGGATGGACTTCTCAGAGCTTCAGCGAGATTTATGCACACAGCCAAGCACTGAAATGGGTCTTCAGCCTGCAGCCACCATCTGCTTCCTTCAAGCGGTCTGTCTGCCGAATCAAATATGTCATCCAAGTGATTTTCTGTGAAAGCTAGTCGTCCCTCAAGTGATAACTTATCTACACCACCAGCAAACAAGTTTGCTAAGTGTATCTTCAGCCACCGTAAGCCTGAACTTCCCAGAGGCCTTCCCTCAGCAAACTCCAAAACACCCCGGCATAAATCAGAACCGAGATGATTTAAGTGTGGGGGCATAGGATATGCACGTCCCCGGAAGTCAACATTGTGGGGGTAGTAAAAACCTTCCTCATCTTTCATTTTTCGTGCTACCTGCCCACATTAAAATACTTATGGAACATAACTCTCAAAATGGCACATCACTTTGATGCCAGGGGGGATAAAGCTCACCGAAAGCTTGAGTTCTGTGTCACAGCGCAGAGAATGTCTCTCGCTGTTCTCCTTTCTGGCAGATTTTACTTCCCACTTCCATTTCTTAATAATGTCCTCATCTTCAGTATCAGGCTTTTCTGGTAAAGAAACCTGAAGTTTGAAATTAAAGAAACCTTGTGATGCACAAGGGATCAAAATATAAATGTGCCAACAATAACTCAAGAGTTTGTACAGATTAAAAACAATAATCATTATAAGATAAAAGTAATACATGAAGAAACTTACATCGCTGCGATCCACCAGATCAGCAGCGCGGCCACCACTGCTCCATATCCTATCTACAACTGTTAACACTCGCTTATTTACCCTCCATTTAGTACTTCCAAGTGTATCCAGGGCCTAACGAATGTCCATGAGATATTTACAGAAATTATCAACTGTAACTGATTGCCCCACATAAAGCATGAAAAAAAACAATAATATCTCACCTCAAAGACTGGTTTTAGTTGTCCTTGAGGTGCACTCTTAAGTGCCTCTCGTTGTTGCTTAGCTCCATGCGTTTTCATTATATAAGAGGATAAGAACAAGTAAGCACCTTTGTCGTACCTGCAAAATAACAAAAATTGAAAGTGAATAACTTATTAAATACACACCAAAATAAAAGCCTTCCAAGCTCCTTATGAAGAAATGCTGAAAATTGTTAAGCAATATATCTAAATTTTCTTTTTCTTAACACAGTTATATTAGCTATAAGGTTTCTAGCAGATCAAATCATCAAAGTAACTAGTATTGGTCAAAAAATATAATACAAGTATCATACTGAAGAATTCATTTTGGAGTTGATATTGAAATATCATGCAAAGCAATTATAACTCCACATAGAGCAAGTATACAGCAAAGAAAGCTCATTTACCCCGACCATTTGAGAGGGGGAATCAGCATTGGCATGTATGACATCACTGCATATCTCCCCTACATGACCAAAAAAAAAAGCGACATTTTCATAAATTAGATGTCTCAGTTAAACCTTAATATTCAAATCCCAAATGTATTGTCTTATTTACAGGTGCAACCCAAGTCAGGCCCTCTTTGGATATAACATTCAACCAAATGAACATAAATAACTTCATCAGTACTTTTGTTGACAATGGGTTACATTTAATATAGCTGATAATAAACCAAACGTGAATAGGTCACCTACAGTTTTTTCCAAGCCTTTGCGGACCAAAGGGTCACATTCGATTACACCATATTTTCTCCCAGATTTCCTGTTGTAGAGGAAGACCAAAACATGAGCCTACGCATTCACTATTCACTATTCAATAAGATAAGCACTACTTGAAAACCATAGATCAAAATTCCTCACATATTTCCTTTCGCTACTGTCTTGAAGTTGTGCACAAATGCAGGTCGGACATCAGGTAGATCATCATCCTGCTGATTAGCTGGAGTTTGTATATAAGCTGTTTTTACCAACAACTCTATTAGACGACTTCCAACCTGAGATATGAATTTGCAAATATCAAAATGTTAGCAACTTATGCAGCCAATGTAATTTTTCTTTACAGCCCCCAGCTTTGCAACTAAGCATATACATACCTTAGCCCTAACATCTGCGGCCCATGGTTTTGTATAGTCATGTGACTGCAAGATTTTTCTAACTGCTGACAACTTCTGTTTCCTTATCAACTCATTGACCTTTTTTCTTAACTTGTCTTGTTCCTTCATTGCAGTTCCATTTTCAACTTCCTCACTCTCCTCATTATCATCCCCTTTTTTCTTCCTGGTCTTATCCAGGAATGTGCATATTCTTATCTATCAATTCACAAAAAAAAGAATACCACTAAAATTACATGACATCCAAAACACCATAGAGCAGATCAAATCATAGACACGCAAGGGAATATTCTAACTAATACAAGAGAAAATAATACTTCACACCTACATATAAGGAGATTATATGCTAGATTATAAGTTTATAACTGTTACATGTTGAATGAAGAAGTCACATTAACAAAAAACACCTTATCAAGATCATGTTCCAAACAATTTAAGCATAAATTTTTGGTTTTAAGTTCAGTCACACTTCCAGTATCCAGCTATGGAAAACAGCTTTAAGAGATCAAAATTGCCACTACAACCTATTAACTATTCCCAAGAAGATTACCGGCAGATTATCTGAAATAAACAGAGCAGAGACAAGAGAAAGATAAAGCTACCCAACCTCTTGTTCAACGGCATCGCCGACTGTAGAAGCAGCATGAACAACCTTAACACAACCGTTATCACCCCCAGTCATCAAAAGCCCCATCAACTTGTGCATTGTGATAACAGCTATCATGTCAGCAGGCAACTGATCAAGGAAATGTGCATAAGTTGCTTTATTCTTCCCTAATCTATACGATTCCTGGTCTTTAGCAATTGCATCTCGTAATGGTTCAAACCAACCGAGAAACAACGACTTCACATAAGGAAGATTAGGCGCAAGCTTTTGCTCACACATATCAGTCAAAAGCTCCCTATACTCTGCAGCTGCTCTTTCCCATTCTTCTGTCTCAATCTTAACTTGTCTTCTCCATAAATTCTGAAACTTGGTGCGACCCATTCCAACATGTTCTTGCTTCTTCATCCGCCATGAACGATGACTTTCTCTCTTTTTCTCTTTCTTCATTTCCTTCAACAGCTCCTGTACTTCATCAATAACTGAAGACTCCTCTTCAACATCTGTTGACGAGACCTCTTCAGCTACACTCGTGTAGCCTCTGTTAAAAGACCCATTAACGCAGCTCTCGTTCTTCGAGAATCCCAACCCAACCCGCCCGGAAAAATCCTCGGTGATGCCACTTAAACTACGAACTTCGTGACATCGTGAGCTCGAAATGGATCCGAAAATTGAAAACCGAGAAAACCCAATAACGCAACGAGTTTGGGAACCAACGTTTAATCTAGCTGACGACGACCTCGAAATTGCTTGTTTAGCAATGTTTCTCCACATAGGGAAGGATTGAGAAACTGGGTTTCGATAAGAAATCAAGGGTTGACGAAATGGAATCAAATGATCCAATACTTTAGTTTGATTTGCCAACAACACTGGACTTTGAGCACTGGACATCAATCGAACTTAAAAATGTGTAAAATCGATAAACCAAAACGAAGATAAACACAAAATTGAAGAAATTTGATCGCATAAGAAATCAAACATAGAACGAAACTGGCAAAATGGGAAGAGTTTCATAGACTGAAGAAAGAAAAACAAATGGTGAATAAAGAGTACGCGACGAAGCCGCCTTAAACCCTTTCTTAAAAACCCTTGCTTGCTAACACTTCTCTATAGCCTATAGGTCCCCTTTGTTTTTTTTCTCTCTTCTCAACATATTGTCAACAAATATTTTTTGAAAAAATATATCTACCCTAAATTAGTAAATTATGCGTACGATAATTCAACCTGGGAACAAATATCTGGGCCCCTAAGGCCTTTAATCCGGCCCATATAAGTAACTTATGGAGCCCAACTAGTTAAAACAAAAAAACAAATTTATGAATTTAATTTATTTGGTTCTATTATTTGATTATCTCATTCTCATACAACTTTTTTAGTGGAACCCAATTATTGTGAACAAATATAAGTGGAACCCAGTTACTAGCCAAAAATATGATAAACACGTAGTAGAATATAATATTTGGATTTTTGTATGAACAATATCAATTGGATTTAGTTATAATTTTGTATTTTATTATCCTCATCTATTATTTTAAAATCAAATGATGACTAAAATTCTTATTTTCTTGGTATGTGTCTATTTGTAGTCGGATGTTAGCTGGGTCCGTTTGTTACACAAATTTCTATAGTTTTAATTTATTACAAATTAGCCCCTATACTTCTATTTGACAAGTAACAATCCCCATTTGTTTCCTCTCTCGAAATTGAAGCTGTCGAGAAGGATTGTATTAGGTCTCTTTCCACTATTCTATCTCTCCGTTGCTCTCGAGAAAACCCCCAGCTGGCAAAATTTATCTTTCCTCGGATGCGAAAGGGCGAAGCTTTGAGGTAAATTACTAATCACTGATCCAAAGTTAGAGTCTTTGCTCTAACTCTAAGGCTAGCTGATTGCGTAGCTTCTGATCGATTTTGTCTCAGTTTTGAGTTCCTTTGCAGGTACTTTGGTATTCTTCTACTGGGTTTTTTGGTTCTGGGGATCTGATGCTATCTACTAGTTTGTTGTTTCGTCGATGATTGTGTGATCTTCCTGTTTGGGATCTAGGTCATCTTGAGGTTATAGCTAATGATTTGGATTTGAGTTTGTAATGGAACGTTTAGGATTTTGGGGGTTGTTGATGGGTAGTGTGGAAAAATCATCGGATTCTGGAAATTCGTTAGCTTCTATGAACAATGTAGATGAAGAGAATAGTACTTCATCGAAGCAAGTTACACCATTGAAGGGTTCTGGCTCGAGAAATACTAGTCCTTTAAGTAGAGTTGGGTCGAGAAACACAAGTCCTTCTAGGCAGAAAGTGGTCAAGACGAAACCTCGTGGTTTCGAGGAAGAAACAGTAGCTTCATTTGGTAAACCAATTGTTGCTGATGTGCAGATGGAGGATGCTATATGGGCTATGCTTCCTGAGGATTTGCTGAATGAGATTTTAGCTAGGGTACCACCATTTATGATATTTCGAATTCGGTCTGTTTGTAAAAAATGGAACTCGATTCTTCAAGATAATAGTTTTCTCAAGTTTCATTCAAATGTGTCATCTCATGGACCTTGTCTTCTCACTTTTTGGAAGAACTCGCCGCAGATTCCACAATGCTCGGTTTTTAGCTTGCCATTGAAGACTTGGTACAAAGTTCCATTCACGTTTTTGCCTCCATGGGCGTTTTGGTTGGTTGGTTCTTCAGGTGGTCTTGTTTGCTTTTCGGGTCTAGATGGTCTAACTTTCAGAACTTTAGTATGCAATCCTCTGATGCAGAGTTGGAGGACTCTACCGAGTATGCACTATAATCAACAAAGGCAATTGATTTTGGTCGTAGATCGCTTAGACAAGTCATTCAAAGTCATAGCCACAAGTGATATTTATGGCGATAAGTCACTTCCTACCGAAGTTTATGATTCCAAAACTGACAAATGGTCTTTACATCAGATAATGCCTGCGGTGAACTTATGCTCTTCCAAAATGGCTTATTGTGATTCCCGCTTATATCTAGAAACACTTTCTCCTCTTGGTTTGATGATGTATCGGCTTGATACAGGGCAATGGGAACACATTCCAGCTAAATTCCCCAGATCATTACTGGATGGTTACTTAGTTGCTGGAACTCAGAAAAGATTGTTTCTAGTAGGAAGGATTGGCCTCTACAGTACTCTTCAAAGCATGAGGATATGGGAGCTTGATCACACAAAGGTTTCTTGGGTAGAGATAAGTAAAATGCCACCAAAGTACTTCAGAGCACTTCTAAGACTTTCAGCTGAGAGATTTGAGTGTTTTGGACAAGATAATTTGATCTGTTTTACATCTTGGAATCAAGGAAAAGGTCTTCTTTACAATGTGGATAAGAAGATTTGGTCATGGATATCTGGGTGTGCTCTTCAGTCCTGCAACAGCCAAGTGTGCTTTTATGAGCCAAGATTTGATGCATCTGTCCACTGAACAATAAGTAATCGTCTGTTTCATGTCATTTCTTGAAAGAATTACAATATGGTTGCCTAGCAAAACATGTCAGACATGGAATCAAAGAGCATCTTGGAAGTACCTTATCTGTTAACGAAGACCTCCTCAGCAATAACATGCTTCACCAATGATTGATAATGATGGGGAAAAAAAGTGTAAGATAAACTGGTTTCTAGCTTTCTGTAAATTAGCATTCACTGGATAAGAAAACTTTCTCTATATACCTATCTTGTCCACAGAAATATATTACATAATATAAGATACTATTTTCTACTCTGCTATGCTAAGTTTTCCTTGTCTATATCTTATATTTAAGCTTCAGTTTAATATGCTGTCTTGGTTGCTAAGAATTTATGACATATGAGAAAGTAAGGTTTAACTTATTAACATTGGAATATCAATATGATATTACAGTTTTGGGTTACATACTAGAAAACCTAGGAAATCTTGAAATCTGGAGCAACTCGTAGACACTGATAGGGTAGGAGTATTTAGAAGACTTGCTGAATGCATTGTGAGCTATGATTTTGTTGGATGAAATGCATCCCAAAAGACATATTGATGCCACTGTTCCTGCAAAAGGAGGGCATGTTAAGGCTTCTCCATATCTCCCATTGACGCAGCATGCGTTATTTAATACTACAAGACCTGCAAAGGAGAACTTAAAATAAGTTCTGATGTATATAGATAAACCTTACCTGCGGAGAACTTAATATTTAAATATCTAATACTTATTATTTCTACAGTAGGCTACATATTATAACCTTTAATTTATATAGTAATTACTATAAATGTCATTTTATTTACACTTATTTTAAAATATTTAGGCCATGTTCGTTTTCTCATCCAGATGCAATATCTGGATGCAAACGCTCAGATGTTGTTCGTTTTTTTCATATAATTTTGCATCCAGATGCTGAAATGAGATATTTGAGATGCTGAAATGAGATATTTGAGATGCTAAAAAAATGAGCTTCCAGATGCTGCATCTGCATCTCAAAATCCAAAAGTCTAAAATACCCTTTATTTCAAACAATAAAAAAAGTTAAAATGTTTTTCTCTAAAACACGNTGCAAAAAATAAGTAAACATGTTATGAAAAAAACTCAGAAACATATTTTTCCGCAAAAAACGCATAAAAATGTTTTTCCGTAAAAATACAAAAATTCGTTTTTGGTTATATTGTATAACATATATTAATAAAATAAAATTATTGTACAAACGACAATTTAATAATTATTAATAATTATATAATTTAAATAGTTAGACATTGTTTATTAGTAAAACAATTGTCCTTTTTAGTCATTTTCTATTAGTTGCATCTAAATATAATTACAGATGCTAAAACGAACAAAATAGCATTCAGATTTGATATTTAGATACAAATCTCAAATACATAAACGAACAACATCTAACATCTGCATCCAGATACTAACATCTGCATCTGCATCTAGATGCAACATCTGAATGAAAAAACGAACGGGGCCTTAATATAATTAATGAATGATAGAATAGTATTTACTCACATTATTATTATTATTTTAATTACCTATTAAATCAAAACAATTCTAACAAATCTCTAACATATTCTCCACATAACCTATATTTAATCCAAACATATATCCTTAATTAAAATATCAACAATATATCGGATATTTTTAAATAAATCCCTAAACAATATAATTGAAAATAATTATAAATATAATTATATAATTCTGAAACCTATTCAACATAAATATATAAATATAAACAATATATTTCATATTTATTATCACTTTCTATTAAATATCTATTTTAAATCTAAATATTTACTTAACAACCAAAAATATGTAACAACAACTTAATCCCTTTAAAATATCAACAATATATCTAATAAATATCTATTTTAAATCTAAATATTAATTTAACCACCGAAAAATTTTCAACAACAACTTAATCCCTTTAAAATATCAACAATATATCGCCCAGATATATATATTTATCTCTTAATTTGTTGAGATATTACGGATTTATTAATAAATATTAATAATTCCGGAAAACCTAAATTTTTCACTATATTCCGAAAAATATCAACCTAAATTCCGAAAAAATTTCAACAACAACTTAATCCCTTTAAAATATCAACAATATATCGCCGAGATATATATATTTATCTCTTAATTTGTTGAGATATTACAGATTTATTAATAAATATTAATAATTCCGGAAAACCTAAATTTTCCCTATATATATTAAACCACAACCTAACAATTCATCATTCCCACAACTTTAAAGTTACCGAAACAAGCTAAACATGACTCCTCCAATTGTTTTCACTTACCTCAAATACATTAAACCTTTTAAAACCACATAGCGTATCCAAGTAAAGATTATCCACATTTGGAAACAATATACAAAAATTTCAGGTGAAATACTAGAAATGGTTCTAGCTGATCAACAGGTAATATATTTTTCTTAATTTTTTATAATTCCAGTAAAAATAATCATATTACTAATTTAAAATTTTTTTTATTTTCAGGGTGATAAAATTCATGCCAGCATTAAAAAAGGATTAGTTTCTAAATATCAATCAGTATTAACAAAAGATGAATGGAGAATAATCGACAACTTTATATTGTCACAAGCAAAAGGCAAATTTCGTGTAACCAAACATCCATTTAAGATGTCTTTTATGAATACAACTATTGTTACCAATAGTGTAAACAAAAGCAACAATCCTTATCTCGATATTCCTGATTTCCAAAGCATTATTGTTGGTGATCTCAATCCATTTTTTTTAATCGGTAAGTTAATATCCACTATAATCAAAACAATTTTTAATGTTTTATGTTAACATATTTAGACTTTGATCTTAAATCTACAACTTAATTTAAAATACATAAAAATAACTCTTTTATTAAACGGATTTCCCCGCGATGTATCGCGGGTCATAATCTAGTGTACATTTGTTACTTTTGTAAGTCATTTTATTTGTAACTATAAGTAAAAGAACGTTTAACAAATATGTATACAACCCTATACTTTAAATCATTTTAATAAGATTTGAGATTATTTAATTAAATTTGAGTGGATTTGAAATTTTGTTATAAAATTTTTAGAAATCTCATTTAAAAACATGAGATTTTGATTTTTATATTTTTAACTAAAGAATCATCTGAGATTGAATTTTTATATCAAATTTTTATATTATTTTAACTAATAGTGGATTTTTAGTATTTTTAAAAACCACTATTTCAATAACATTTGATTTTAATAACTATTTTAAAATTAATTTTTAAATAACACATGATTTGATATTTAAATTAAATCTATTCAAATCATAAGTTAAATACACCCTCCTAATTATATTAAATCACAAGTCATTTATTCAAAACTTATATTTTTTTATGAGATGTCATTCTTACCATTTTTTAAAATTTTATTTTATTATTATAAAAGTTGTTGTAGTTAACTCATTGTTCCTGATTTTAAGCAGCCACTATATTCAAATAAGTTTCATTTATTTATTTTTCTAAACAAACATACTAATACTATCTTCTCTCCTCTTATTTATTTATTCTCTATAAATTTTTTTATCAATTCTCTACAATTTTCTAAAACTGTATTTTTTCTATTTAAATGATTCAAAATTTGTTTGTTAATAAAATATATTTTTTTATTGGTGAATTTTGATCATATCTCAATTTTGTTGTTATATTTGTTGTTATAGGCACATTTTATATTAGGTATATATTTTTCTATGTGATATTTTCTTTCTTTATGCTACTTGTTTTTTATTTTAATATTTATTTTCATCTATGCTATAAAATTTCAGTTTAAATAATCTTTTTAATTTGATTTGTTTTTCTAAATTTTGACCAGATAAAAATCTAATCTAATCTATAATATAAACATAAGCTTTTCTCTCCATGTGGCCTATATGATCGCCACGTGTCATTTTTTATTTTTTAATCCTTAGATTTTTAATTAATTTATTTTTATATCTCAAAGTTTTTTAATTTTCTTTAAATTTAAAAACTTCTCACATTCTTTCTATTTAAATTATAACCACTTTATTATAATTTATTATTATTAATTAATATAAATTATTAAACTCATTTAATAGATATTTATGTTTATAAATAAANTCATCTAATTTTATTAAACCAATGAAATGATTGTATAATACAATCAACATCAGTACTTGATTATGATCATTCAAAGTCTTCGGTTATATTTTTATTTATTTATGCCATTTTCTGTTTTTTTTTTCATGTTTCTTATCAACCTGTTAGTTATTACACATATGGATAATAGAACCATATTATTATTGGTGTGTGTGTCAATTAACTCTAAATTATAATGCACATTTATTAATTTTAAATAAATTGTATACTACATTTCTTATTTTAAACTTATAAAAATATTTTTATTTTTATATTAAACATATAAATTTTAAAAAATATTATTTTATTATATTAAAAAACTGTATATGACGCCATTAGTTATGATAAACAAAAAATATTATATAGAAAAATAAATACAACTGAAATAGAAAGAAAAACAAAGAACTTACAAAAAAAAAATTTAAAATATTATAATTTTGCTTTTTTGTTTTTTTCCGACAAAATTATAATTTTGTTAATTAACTAATATTTAAAATACAAGAATACCGTTGAGCCTTTGTGAAGGATATTTTCGGATAAGTAGATCAATGAGAGACATGTGAGGTTATTTTCAAATAAAAAAGGGCATATCAGACATTGATACTCGATTGAGTCATATATATCATATCACTCATCATTCCCTTTCCTTTTATTTCTGCCGTTTCCATTATCTCACTTTCTTCTGTAAGAAAAAACTTAACAATGTCTTCAATGGTTTGTGGCTTGTAGTAATCGCCGTAACAACGATATGTGGCTTGTAGTAATCGCCGTCAATTGGGTTTACCAAATGTAGAAGAAGCAAATGTGAGCAATAATCCACCGGGTCCTCACTCTTAATTGTTATTAATAAAATCTTGTTTATATGTTGTGGTATCAAATAATTTAGGTCTTGAGTTGATTTTTTTATATTTAAAACGAATGAGGCATTTATTCATTTATTTGGGCATTTATTTGGTTTTTAATATTTAAGTTTTGTTTATTTAAATCAACTTAATCAAGTTTTCTTACAATTTTACTTTCGTATAAATATAGATGTTTTTTTTTAAATATGAAACAATTTTGAAGAAGATATACAAATTATTTTAACTCAAAAACTCTAATTAACTAGCGTGAGTGTCCACTTTATACACTTTTATATTATATAAATATTAAAGTGGATTTAAATTAAAATAAATAACCTAATTCGAAATAGAAATAACTAACATAAACCACACATATAATTTTTATGTAAAATCTACTAAATATATAGAAAAATGACATTCACTTCTTTCATCAACATTGATTTTTCTTCAAATTAGAACAAAATTAAAGTATTTTTTCGAAAATAAAAAAATGAGAAGTGAGGATTGCGAAATATAATATAGTTAACAATAAAATCACTTGAACATCGATGAAAACAAAATAGAAAGACAAATAAGAATCAAAACCAATTGTTAGAAGAAGTCGTGTCCGTCCCGGACATCTGCAACGTCCTCCCACGCTTTTTTTTAAATATAGGTGTTATATATAGACATTGAAGTTGTTCAAAATATCAGTTATTCAAAACTCGTACATACATAAATGTACGAGTTTTGAACAATTGATATTTTGAACAACTTCAACGTTTATATATAACAATTGATTTTTGTGATTTTATTTGTTTTTCTATTTTGTCATCATCGATGATCACGCTTATTCAAACAATTACATATCCATTTTGTACATTTATTCACTGTCTTTACCACCATTAAGACATCAACTCCTAAAATAATTTTTTTCAATCTTCCATCTATCTTCAAAGCGAAATCTAAAATATATTAACATAAGAGATGAAAATACATAGTTCTTGTTTTTCTCTTCATTGTATTTTCACGTTATGCTCAGAATGAGTCATATGTTTATATTGTCTTTATGACGTCACTCATCTAACAGCATTGATGCGAACATTTCTAACTTATCTATACTCGAGCTTCTTCACAATCTGATGGAAATACATTCACTAACTATCATAATCAAAGTGAGTTGGAGGATTACAATACAATAACAAAACATGATTCAAAATTTGTAATAATATACGGAATGAGATAACAGATATAATGATGTTACCTCCCAATCATTCGACATTTATGAACCGACAAAGATTTTCAACCAGGTCTCTCAAGGCACACTGAACGGTAAATTTGTTATTGAATAGGTAATAGATCTAAGAAACATACAAAGTTCTTTTCAATGCAATCTATATAGACTCTAAAGAAAACAAATTTAGAAAAAAAAAAAAACTTAAAAGTTCTCAAATCAATCTCCACAATTGACTTGTTGGCTTCTTCACTAACCTCCTCTTCTACTATCTCCTCCTCACTCACTTCCACGTCCTCCTCGTTGATGTTCTCGTCTGATTATTTAAAATGGTGTTTTATCAACAAAATTCACAATCGTGAACACTTCATCACATCCATATCTTCAGTTAAACTATTGTCATTATTCTTAATCAGTTCAAGAAAATTGGATAAAATTTTGTCAACCATAAAATTTTCAAGTGATTTTATCTTCTCTTTCAATATACTGGTTTTTCTGATCAAAATAAAAAGTGCATTGTCAATAAAATCTGCTGATGGAAAGACAATTCGTTTCCAAGACCAGGAATTGTGACAGCAACATTGGTAAGACATTTACTTATGGTAACTAAATCCGTTTCCATCATCTGGAAAAATAAGAAAACATAGTCAAAATAATATCCATTTGGTTGACTATGTAATGATGGTCTATGTTGTATTTAGATGTCTAAGAAATGGTTTATAGTATATAATTAACAGGATTGGATATATCTGCTATAATGGGCCTGATTTTGGGTCTGAGTCTTTTAGTTTGTTGGAATTGCTGTGGTCCTTCTTTGTTTGATTGATCATATAAATAAATTATATTCCTCGTGTCTCTGAAAGAATATATCAATTTCGATGTTAAAATAATATTAATATATTGTAAACTTGATTAAAAATGGTCCACCAAGCATACAATTTAGAAAATCGATAGTTAAAAAGGATATTTTTTGGGTAAAATAAAAAAAATTCAGACTTGTTTAGAAAATCTAAGAAACCAATGTTACAAGTTCTCAATCATATAAAATAAATGAAGCTTTTCATTATAAAGAATAAGATCATTAGCTTCAAAACTTACAAATTAACCCTGATTCAATGCATTACCATCAGAGATTAAAAAAATAAAAATTTGCTTTTTATTTTAGTTTCTCAATAGATACTTGTTTAATTAATTAATAAACCTCTTTAATTATCATTACCAAGGAGAAGTATCTTTCTTGTCGGGAAACCCTAGCTAGCCTCTTGTTTTCCCTAAAATCTATAAAATCAGTATAGTATTTAACACTATAACTGTATATATTGATTATCGACGTGATAAGTTGAAGAACTGATCTCTATTATACAAAAACAACATAGGTCCTAACTGCTAAGTACAACGACCAAGGATAACATATGAAGAAGACAAGTGTGAAGTTAACGACCCTCGTTTTAGGGTTTATCTTCTTGATGGGGTTCGAGGTTTGAATCTACTCATTATTTTGATGGTTATATGATGAAGATGTACATATATTATTTACTTACATAACTCTATTCTTGAAGATATGTTTATCTTCATAAAAAAAAAATATAAGCATATATATGTTTTTTTTGGTAAAAGTGCATATATATGTTAACAAAATAGACATATTTATTTTTAAAACACAAAGACATACATATGTATATAGAGCAAACCAAACCGATATTTACTGGCATGTAAGTGTTGCATTCGTACACGATATCCATGATCATACAACTATATATATTTTTAGAATATTTAAAATATGAAAATGAATTAGAAATTTATATATTTAAACTACATAGCTCTTAATAGTTTCTTATATGTTTTGTAGGTGGGTCAGAAAATGAGGATCTCTTGACGAGACGGAAGGTAACTAACAAATGTCATATCAACATACAGTTTGAATTATTGTATTCATAAAAGTTGATTGTTTTATTTGCCACAAGAACAAGTAGAGAAATTAAACAATAGAAAATTATTATCTTGTTTAATCCCACTTTAAATTTAAGGTTTTTAGTTTAAGCAAATAGTCAACGATATGCCAAATTTAATTTATTACAAATCTATTTGGTAATGGTTTTGTTTTGTTTTTCAAAAAATATGTTAAGTCTCCAAAACAAATCTTTTTATTTTCTTCTGTTTCGGGTTTTCATATAAAAAACAATTAATTAGCCCGAACTAACATATATTTTTTCCTAATTACATTTTTTTTGAATTGATTTCATCAGTGGTAAGCATTAATTAATCTTGTTAATTTCATCTATATTTTTTTTAACAGTTAAAAGCTCTGAAACAGATTGAAATAAAAAATGCAGCAAATCCAACGTTGAAAGCTTCAATGTTGACAGATATAGAAAGAGAGGTTGATCATCTGATGAAAAATGAATATCCTTCACCAGTGAAGCCGAGGAAGAGAACTCCGGTTCACAATGGTGTGCCTAATGGTCATTAGTAATATTTAACCCTTGTTTTATTGTTCTTTTAATTAGTAAGTTTATTAATTTAAATCATAAAATCAATGTATCATGTAATAAATGCTTAATTAGTACAATACTTTTTTTATGAAGAATTTGTTAACTGTTTAATCCTGTCTTTCAGATATTTTTTATTTTTTCATAATTGTTTTGAGGGTGAGATATAATATATTTTCGAAATTAGTATACTTGATATATAATTATCAAAGAATGTTTCCATCCACTCGTTTGTAGTTTTTCTTCATGGCAGTATCCTTACTTTGAATCATATTATATAATTTATATAACATTTTTTTACTTTATTAGGAAATAAAATGTAGATATGTCAAGAAACCCAAGCTGGATTTGGTCAAAGTCATCAATTGTGAACTACTTATATATATTAATAAAGATATTTCAAATATATTATTATATGATTTTGACACCAACAACTTTGAAGTATTTTTATTTTAATGCCTTTAGCCATGCTTCAAAAGTTCAAACTTCTAATCATTTTTCTAATGCTATAAATTTAGTAAGCCTACCAGAAAATAGTTACATAAATTTATGTTTTCAGAACAAAATGATTAAATAAATGAAATAAATTAATATGATTTGTAACATTTATTCATCAGTTTACTTTTATGGACGAGGTCCTCCTCGTGTTAATTGACTTTGTTTAAAAGCGGGAGAAGAAGATATTACTTTTTGCAAAGATCAAAACTCTCTTAGATCTTTGCATTCGTGAAGAAGAGTCTTCTATGGCTTTTTTTTGCTACTTCTAGGATTTTGATTTTGCAATTCCTGGTAGGTAAAAAAAGCTTCTAAGTTTGTTTTTTCTTTCTTATTTTGAGATTTTCGATCGAACCCACTTGAGTTCGATCNGTTTAAGAATAATTTGTGAATGATTTTGAGCTTTGAATTTGTGAAACTGAAACCATCTTCGATTTTTCAGTGCTGCGACTATGGTTGCGTGTTAGCTCTCCGAGAAAATAATAAAAAATGATCTTTAATTTATTCAATTTTGTTAAATCACAGAGACGATCACTAGAATTATCAGAAGAAAACAAATAAAAACTTTGATGCTCATTCCCAGTTTTGAATTAGCAAACAATAAGTGAGTGAAGTATATGTGATGTAGTGAAGTTGTTGTCTATTGTATAAATCAGCGAGTAGCTTCTTATAGTGTTTCACCCAATGTGTATAACCTTGTTTGACTATATAATGTCTATATGATTGTAAATTGTTTTTTGCAGGAAATATTTTTTGTTCAGAACCAGAAGATTCCATCTTTGGATTCAAATCCCCTTATGGTTTGCAAAATGATATCACAATGGTGAACAGAAGTGATTTGGTAGTGATTGGCATTTCAGTTGGGCTTGCACTTGGTCTCTTCCTTGCTCTGCTTTTGTTCTTTGCCATAAAATGGTACAATGACGGCTCTCACCTAAGACGATGCGCTAATGAACATAATGCCCCAACTCTACCTGTTCACACTGCTAAAAGAGGCGTAGTAATCCCTGATGATAGCTCAAATACAGAATCAGTGCATCCACCTGAGGATACTGCACCAACTCAACATCAACAACGTTGGAATAACCATAACAAGGATCTCACTGTATCTGCATCGGGCATACCTAGATATAACTACAAGTGAGTCTTCATTCTTTCGAAAAACTTGAGTTTTGCATGAGTCTGTTAATTGATTGTAGTAGCTTATGTTCTGAAAGTTCTTTAGGGATGTTCAGAAAGCAACACAAAATTTTACAACTGTTCTAGGACAAGGATCTTTTGGTCCTGTGTACAAAGCGATTCTTCCCAATGGAGGATTAGCTGCTGCGAAAGTTCATGCCTCTAATTCAAGTCAAGGAGACAGAGAGTTTCAAACTGAGGTAAGTGTACTGATCCTTAGATTGCCTTGGTCCATGCATAACGGAGGTAATAGAACAGTCCTGGTTTCTTGTTTCCAGGTATCTTTACTTGGTAGGCTACATCATCGGAATCTTGTAAACTTGGTAGGATACTGTGTCGATAAAAGTCATCGGATGTTGATTTATGAGTTCATGAGTAATGGAAGTTTGGAGAATCTTTTGTATGGAGGTGAGTCATCCTTTGTTTTCTTTTACTGGTACTAGTAGCAGCATGAGATTGATCACTCTAGTGTCTCACAAGATTTTATATACTTTGCTTTTCAGGTGAAGAAATGCAAGTCTTGAATTGGGAAGAGCGGCTTCAAATCGCTCTTGATATCTCCCATGGCATTGAATACCTTCACGAAGGAGCTGTTCCACCTGTTATCCACCGTGATCTTAAGTCAGCAAACATATTATTAGATCATTCCATGAGAGCTAAGGTAAAAGCACTAAGGTTTTATACACTTACTCTAAACTGTTTGGTTAACGGTTTTTTCTTGTTTGGCATATAGGTTGCGGATTTCGGGTTGTCGAAAGAGATGGTTTTAGATAGAATGACTTCTGGATTAAAGGGTACTCATGGATACATGGATCCAACATACATTTCAACAAACAAATACACGATGAAGAGCGACATTTACAGTTTTGGTGTCATCATTCTTGAGCTCATTACTGCAATCCATCCCCAACAGAATCTAATGGAATACATCAACCTGGTAAGTTAAAACCAAACTGAATCAACCCAAAACCGAACTATGTGATCATTGATTATGTTTTGGTGATGGTCAGGCTTCGATGAGTCCAGATGGTATAGACGAAATACTCGATCAGAAACTAGTGGGAAATGCAAACATTGAAGAAGTGAGGTTATTGGCGAAGATTGCAAACAGATGTGTGCATAAGACACCAAGAAAAAGACCATCTATTGGAGAAGTCACACAGTTCATACTTAAGATTAAACAAGGTCGGTCTAAAGGTAGAAGACAGGACACAATGTCTTCATCGTTTGGTGTTGATGATGGGGAAGATCTTTCAAGAGTTATAACTAGGATTAAGGAACAGCATGTTGAGTTAGGGTTACTAGCTGGTGTTAAAGAAGAGGATCATCAAGAAAAAAACAATACAACTACGACATTGTAAATAGTTTTTGTTTACCGACCAGAAAAAAAAACAAAAAGAAAAAAAAAACAAGAAGAAAGGGTTGTCTTAAAACGCTTTACTAAATATATATATTTTATGTTCTTTATCTTATATCACATGTTTTACAATATAGCACGTATCAAAATAATGTTTTCACAAAAAAAAAACAAGATATTAAATTATCAAGTTTAGAAACTATTAGTAATGTAATACCCCAACCGCCATCGTCCGTGAGCACACCAATGTCCCCTCTAG